>JAUTBS010023298.1:0-14298 GCA_032361285.1 Aequorea victoria
TTATTGCGCTCAAGTACTTTACATGAAACAACAATTGGAAGATTTTAATTTAAAATACCATAAAATTTTAATAAAATGTGATAATACATGTGCTATTAGTTTATCTAAGAATCCCATTCAACATTCAATAACTAAGCACATAGAAATACGACACCACTTCATTAGAGACCATGTGCAAAAAGAAGATATTTTATTAGAATTTATAAGTACGGAACACCAACTAGCAGATATATTCACCAAATCCTTAAATAAAGAAAGATGTAATTATATTAAAGGTGAATTAGGTATGTTAAACCATGAAAAACACAACAATTTATCATAATTTCCAAAATTATTATACATGGGTTGACTCACAAGTGTGATGAGTCGACTTAGGATGCTGGGTATTCCTATCGGTGGACAAGTTGGATCAACTCACATTGGAGTATGAGTCGACTCACATAGACTTCATATCTAAAGCGTAAAAATGGAATTGGGTCGACTCACAGAAGATTATGAGTCAACTCAAACAATTTTTTTTTTTGTCGAATCCCTAAAATTTTATTTGGGTTGACTCAAATTAGTAATGTGTTGACTCATAAGATTGGGTATATAAACATAAACTCTGTTTTGAGGGGGCCCAATCATTTAAAACTCAAACTCTTCAGAATTCCCTTAAACGTGACCATGAGTCAACCCAAGCAACTTCATGAGTCGACCCAAAGCATGCAATTCTCTTGATCTCTTCACTGCAGAGACTATGAGTCGACCCATATTCAACATGAGTCAACCCAGGCATGTGTCCAAGACTTTGAGCTGATATGCCTCAGCCTAAGCATCAACTCAACGCCGAAGATCACATCATGAGTCGACGCAAGAGACCTCATGAGTCAACCCAACATGCTCATCACTTAGCGCATTCACAAAGACAATATGTGAGTCAACTCAAGGAAAGCATGAGTCAACCCAAAGCAAGAATGAGCTGACACAAAGCTATCACAATTGACCCAAAGCATCAACCAAAGGCAAAGACTTTTGTGAGTCAACCCAACCTCACTATGAGTTGAGCCACTGGCGTCTGTCTACTAAGAAACTGAGATCACATCACTCTGAGTCGACCCACGGGTGAAGAATCCTATCCTAAGGAATTTGAGTTGACCCAACCTCACTGTGAGTCAACCCAAATGTGCAATTTTAGTAAAATTACTGCGTGAATTACGTCAGATTTCAGCGGTATCTCAGAGCATTAAATGCCAAGATTCAATTTGCAATGACTATATTCAAACTCGAATCTTTAAAGGGATTTGATTTTTAAGTCAATCCAAAGAAGATATGGCAAACCATTGACAAATAAGCTATAAATCGCAAGAATGACTCCTGAGTATCAAGAACATTAAATGCCAAGATTTGAATGGATACACTGGAGCTTAGATATATATAAAGATATGATTATCAATCTTTTAAAGAAATAATAAATCAAATAAGATCAGAGAGAGAAAAAAATATAGAAAAGAAAAAGAAAAGAGAAGAAATTTGAACATTAATCACTCAAGATCAAAATCAAATTCTCTCATCTACTTTTCAGAAAAGTTCTAGTAACTACTATTCATCATCTTGCTCCTAAGTTTTCTTCTGTGAGCTACGATACAAAAATTTACTCTTCTCAGAGAGTGTTTCTATCATTATTTGTGAAAGAAATAACTATCAAAATATTGTAAAAGTAAGGGTGAGTCACCATTTACTATTCTTTGTGTGTGGTATAGCACACAAAAAGAAAGATCACAAGTGCTAAAAGCTTGGAGACTTTAGAACGCAACTTAGTGAGTTTTTAAAAAAGACTTGAAAAAAATATCACAAGTGCTAGAAGCTTGAAGGCTTTGGAACGCAGCTTGGTGAGTCTCTTGTAAAAGGCTAAAGCAAAAATCACAAGTGCTATAAGCTTGGTGATTTTAGAACGTAGCTTGGTAATTCTTTATAAAAGATTTGAAGCACACCCGTAAGTGCTCTCAGAAAATGAAAAATTTTAAGGGAAGTTTGAGGAGTGGACGTATGATGGGATAACCAAACCACTATAAAAATGACCATGTCATATCTCTCTCTCTATTTCTTTCTCTTCATATTATCTGTCTGTGATTATATATATTACTTGCTTATTATATATTGTTTAAATAATTTTTAAACATAAAGAATTTTTAAAAAGATCCTATTCACCCCCACCTCTAGGATCATTCCTTGAATAACACGGATTACTACTGAAGGGGCTGAAAAAGGTTGAGACTATTGCTCACTTTCCAAATGATTACTACTGAAGGGGCTAGAAAGGGTTAAGACTATGTACTGCTCACTATAGATTACTACTAAATTGGCTGAAAAAGGTTGAGGCTACTGCTCACTTCCTAACGGATTACTACCGAAGGGGTTGGATAAGGTTGAGATTACTACTCACTTCCCAATGGATTACTGTTGAAGGTGGTTGAAAAAGATCTGAGATTACTACTCACTTCACAATAAATTACTAGCAAAGAGGCTGAAAAAGGTTGAGACTACTACTCACTTTCCAATGAATTACTACCAAAGGGGATGGAGAAGGTTGAGACTATTGCTCACTTTCAACAGAATACTGCTAAAGCAACTGAAAAATATTGAGACTATTGCTCACTTCCCAACGGATTACTACGAAAGGAGCTGGACAAGGTTGAGACTACTGATCACTTTCCAATGGATTACTACAGAAGGGGTTGGAAAATGTTGAGACTGTTGTTCACTTTCAAATGAATTACTACCGAAAGAGATGAGAAATGTTGAGACTGCTGCTCACTTCCCAATGGATTACTACCGAAGATGCTAAAAAAGTTTTGAAAAGTAACCGTAAATTATCTTTAAAAGTGACCATGGATGGTCTAGCCAGTGACCGTGAATGGTCTTGAAAAAGTGACTGGGGATGGTTTCAAAGTGATAAAAGGAGGTGACCGTGTGTGGTCTTTGAAGCATCTAAAGGGTGATCTAGGAATTTGTTTTGAAGGGTTACCATGGATGGCCTTGAAGGATGACTATGGATGGTCTTTGTAAGGTTTTGACTGTGGATGGTCCTGTAGGTGACCGTGAATGGTCTGACTGTGAATGACCTTAATGTGTTTAAAAGATGGTCATGGATGGCTTTAAAATGGTTTGATTAAGATGTGACCGAGAATGGTCTGAAAGGTTGACCGAGAATAGTCTGAAAGGTTAACTGTGAATGGTCTGGAATGATAGATTTAGAAGGTGACCTGGAATGGTCTGAAAGATGATTGTGATTGGTCTAAAATGTTTTGAGAAGTGATTGAGGATGGTCAGACGCCTCTGTCTTTTGAATTTTGATTGGTTGAGTGTTACAAGTCTTTGATATTGGGACTTAGACTTTAAAGATTAGGTTAGTTGGGGCATTCATGAATTATGAATGATATGTTGAAATTTTTTGAGAAAGTAAGGACTCCAGACATTGGGTCTGAATTCTAATATGCGATTTCTGTTGATAATTGACTTGCATTACTTCACTAAGGATGTTATGTGATATGTTAGGGCTTTAGAGTCTTTGGCTCTAATAGTTTTGAGATTTTTATTGCGAGGATTTAATAGTTGTTGATGCTGAGTTTTGTAAGGTGAATTTCATTGAAGTTATTTTGTAAGCTAAACTCAACTGAAGTTATTTTGTGAGGTGAACTCCACTGAGATTATTTTGTAAGGTAAACGCCACTAGAGGTTATTTGGTTGAATTTGTTGAAATTTAAGCTCTTTTTGTGGATAAGTTGTGTTGCTCTAGATTCTTTAGGAATGAGTTTTTTTCAGAACATGAATTCTATGGGTTGGGATATGTGCTTTTTGTTGAGACTTAAACTCTACTAGAGTATATTCTATTGTGTTCTATCGAAAAAAGATGCTAAGTTCTGGAAGTTTAGACTGGATGCTGGAATTTGTGTGTGATTTCTATAGGAGGTTGAACTCGTGTGGAACATTCTTGCTTCTTGAAATTTTCTACTTTGATGGATTTCATTGCAGAAGAGGTTATGGGACATTGGGGCTTTTGCAATTATAGCACCCTACAAAATAAGGAAAAGTGTGACTAGGCTTGAAAACTTTTGACAATAACATAAATATAAATATGGCATGAAACACATATATTGAGAAGGCAAATATCTTTTGAAAACGTGCTTTTAAAAATAATTTCACGCAATCGTAACCCTCTAGCATCCCCAGTGGAGTAGCCAGCTATCTCGTCCCAATTTCGCGTCTCACGCTATTGCGAGGCATTTTAAATCTTTGCGATGAACTAGAGTCTGTCTAGCCACGATTTTGTTATTTAATTAATTCAGGCCTATTTTGAAGAATAGAGAGTCACCGTTGTAGACACCCCAATTTTGATTAATCCGGGCATAGGCTTGTTTGGTTTGCTTCCAATGATGAGTACATATGTAAGCCATGTCGAAAGAAACTCCGTGCAGGTCTGAGAGTCTAAGGAATACCCCAAAACACTCTAAAACACCTAAAATACCAAAAACACCCATCGGTACAGCCTCACAACCAGGTGAGCGCCACCTTTCAAGTGGCGCACGTCACTTCCCTTCAAAATTCCCTAGCTATGCCAAGTCAAGATGCCTTAAGCCACCTCCAACCTAGCACACGCCACCGCAAACATGGCGCACGCCTCCTTTCACCAGGCCCATGCCACCTTTGAGAAGAAGCTTCTGCCTCTTGGCAGCTACCTCGCCCAAAGTCCATAAAAGAAGGCCTTCTCCCTCTGTTTCAAGGACCCCTAAATCTATAAGTATTGAATCTCTACCAAATTGGAAAGAGACCCCAAACCCAATACAAGCCAAAGTTCTGCCAAATTACAAACTCGAAACAATTAAAGCTACTAAAACTTTATTGAATCTAAGATTGGACTTTGAAACTGAACTAACTAAACAACAGAAACCCTTGCACCAGATCAATTCAGATGACTCGAAGACCGCACAGAAGACTTTCTGAGATAGGACACACCGTATTTGAGGAAACTACTAAGCTGCTTGAAACTTCACTTTTTGTCTGAGATATATGGTAAGCTCTCTTTCTCATCTTTTCTTTTACTTGAACTTCTTTCTATTCCGTAAAAGGGGAGAAAGAGGTTGTTGGCCTCATTTTTCCCGATTCTATTTTTATTTTCTATTTAAGCATCTTTTCCCTCTTCTTAGAAAAGCATGCTAGGTTTCATTTCTTAGTTTTTTTCTTAAGTTCATAGAAAAGGCATGAAATATAGGATTTAGACTACGTGTTGAAAATTCTATGTGAATTTTCATCTATTTGTTTTCTTTCTTATAGAAAAACACATTTTGCACACAAAACACACTATTTTCTCAAAATAGTAGCCTATTTTGGACCTCCTAGTGTCGAGCTCACTCTTCTATAGTGACGTGCGCCACTGCTAGAGTGTTCAAAAGTGGTGCACACCATGTCTAGATTGTGCGCACCAGGTGAGGAGGTGACGTGCGCCACCTCTGTTAAAACCAGTGGCTTCCAGTAGCTTTCTGCATCTTTTATGTTTAACAATATGTTTTTCTATGTATAAACTATACTGATTTATCGCCATCCCCCATTTGACATGTAATTAAGTGTGAATATGCATAGAAAGCCTTAGTTTTAGGTTAAGTTTTACTTTCTTTTTTTCTTTTGTATGATCTTTCTTTAACTCCCATTTTGTATATGTTGATTTTGATAAATTTAAGACAAGAACAAAAGAAATGGTTATGTAGAGGCCATTCTTCGGATCGGGTGAGAGTGGTGCCTAACACCTTTCCATTTCGTATCCTAGCTCCCGAACCATTATCTCTGGTAATGATGGACTAGTTCCTTGAAAGTTTTGTTTTTTGGTTTTCCATTAAAAACCATGTGGCGACATTAATTATGCAACTTTTAACACGGTTTAGGGGGCTCTCTTTTCAAAACATAAAACCCCAATTTTTCTTTTAAAAATCCTAAAATCGAGAGCGTGTTTTCTTTTAAAAGAACAAGGGCGAGCAATTTTTTTGAGAGGGTTCCTCACAGTGGTGACTCCGCTGGAGATCTTTAAGAAAGTGAGCTAAACTCGAAAAATATCTTAAATGTTCTTGTTTTAAATTTATCATTAGTATTAGCATTGCATTGCATTGTTTTCCATCTCCTTTCTTCCATTTTTTATTGGTTACTTTTCTAAAATAAAAGAAGAAAAAAATAAAATAAGCCAAATGCTTGCCTACCCTTCACCTCGGCGGTTTACTATCTCAGGGCTATGTGGGAAAAGCAGGCAAGCCTTCTGGCCGTATGCCCCTTTGGATATGGAAAAAGGGTTATTGTGTACTGTTTGACCTGGCCAGGTACTACTTGGTCGGAGATGTATATTCTTAACTCTATTCAAAATGTACCCGATTATTGGACTATCCATTCTTTCCTATTGCATCTAGTCTGCTTAGAACTTTTTCTTGAGGATAATCACTCTTTTCGGTTATGTGTTTCTCTTTTATGTATGTTTTTGATTGATTAGAGTAGTTCTTTTTTTTAGCCGAGTTTCACCAACCCGTGCCTCTTTTCTCTTTCTCGTGACCCTCCGAGGTCATCTCATGTTTTGACGCAGTTAGGCTGTTGCCTAACCTCTGCCTTTTCTCTTTGAGCTGGGTTTCACCAACCCGGACCTCTTTCTCTTTCCTGGGGACCTCTGAGGTCGTCTCGTGTTTTGACGCCGTTAGGTTGTTGCCTAACCTTTGTCTTTTCTTTTGAGCTGAATTTTACCAAACCGTGCCTCTTTCTCTTTCCTAGGACTCTCCGAGGTCATACCGTGTTTTGACGCCGTTAGGCTGTTGCTTAACCTTTGTCTTTTCTTTCGAGTCGGGTTTCATCAACCCACGCCTTCTTCTCTTTTCCGGGAACCTTCGAGGCTGTCCCGAACCTTGTAGTCATTGGGATTTGAGCCTGACTTCTCCTTTTTTCTTGTCTAGGGTTGGGCCTCATCGACTCGTACATTGTTCTTTTTTTGGGAACCTCCGAGGTTGTTCTGAACCTTTATAGTTGTTGGGCTATTAGCCCGACTTCTTTTCTTTTCTTAGAGCCGAGTTTCATCAACCCATATCTCTTTCCTTTTTATGGGACCCTTCATTGGTCATCCTGAGTCTCGTGGTCATTGGGCCGGTGCCCAGCCTGTTTCTTAGTTAGGTCTTACGCTCTTTCTCCTTGTATCTTTTTCTCGAAATTTTATGAGAAAATCTTGAGTTTCTTTATCATCGAGCCTCAGCTCGATGCTTCCCGATGATAGTCCTCCCCTTTGCCACTTGAGATCCAAAATCTCAATGGATAAGCCGAGCTGTGCTCACACCCCTTTGCCGCTTGAGATCTAGAATCTCAACGGATAAGCCGAGATGTGCTCGCACCCCTTTGCCGCTCGAGATCCAGAATCTCGACGGATAAGTCGGGCTTTTCCCACACCCCCTTTGCCATCTGAGATCCAACATCTCCACGGATAAAGTCGGGCTTCTCCCGCACCTCCTTTGCCGTTTGAGATCCAGCATCTCCGCGGATAGGTCGGGCTTCTCCCTCATCCTCCCCCTTTTTTTTCTTGCCGTAGAGATTCTGAGTCTCGACGGATAAGCCAAGCTCCTCTCACACCCTTTCTTTTGTTTTTACCATAGAGAGAAAAGTCTCGATGGATAAGCCGAGTTGCGCTCGCACCCTTTTTTGCCGCTCGAGATCCAGAATCTCGACGGATAAGCCGGGTTTCTCCCGCACCCCCCTTTACCATCTGAGATCTAGCATCTCCATGGATAGGTCAGACTTCTCCCTCACTCTCCCTTTTTTTTTTCTTGCCGTAGAGATTCTAAGTCTCAATGGATAAGCTCGGCTCCTCTCGCACCGTTTCTTTTGTTTTTGACTGTAAAAAGAAAAGTCTCGACAGATAAGTTGGGTTCCTCCTGCACCCTTTGCCATTTGAGATGAAAATCTCATCGGATAAGTCAGACTTGTCCCGCACCCCCATTATTTTTTTTCTTATTGTAGAGATTCAAAGTCTCGATGGATAAGTGTAGACACCCCAATTTTGACTAAACTGAACATCGGGCAGTTCCCGCAGCTTTTCGATGATGATTAATGTGTACATTATTCATGCCCAAGGATCTTCCATGCGGGTCCAAGAGTTCAAGGAGTACTTCTAATGCAACCCAAAACATCCCGAAACAACCTCAAATCCCCAAAATACTAAAAATACCCCTCAGTGCAGCCCCACCAGCGCGGCACCACCTCTAAGTGGAGCACACCATTTCCTTCCAAGTACACCCATGCCACCTCAAAACTCAATTGGTAGCGTCACGCCATAACCTTTTCAGGCCACTTGCCAAAACCATGTCAGAGCCCCAAATAACTTTTACCCCTGGAGCGCGCCACCTCAAAGTGGCGCACGGCCCTTCTATATGGCGCACACCACCTTGAGAGGAGACTTCGGCACTAAGTCAGCTCCTCGCCCAAAATTCTATAATAGGACCCCTCCCCACCCCAAAACAGATCCAAGATTTTGAATAGCACAAAACCTCTGCAGAATTTACGCCTCATCCCGACTCCCGACATATATTCTAACCCGAACCTTCTCCAAACTAATAAACTAAGCTTAAGCTAACCCTAAAAATTCACTAAAATAGACCAAAATTCAGACTCCTTTTCATTTGAAAGGACTCGGAAGGCTTAAAAACCGCGCGGAAGGACTCCCTGAGGCGTGCCGTACGTGACAAAAAGTCAAGTCATGGATATTGTTTGAAAATTAACTTAGCTCACGGGATATACGGTAGGTTCTCATTTTCTATCTACTTTTTTTTTCTTGCCCTAAAAGTTCTTTTAATCGGAAAAAATGGGAGAAGAGGACGTTGGTCTCGTTCTTCCCGATTTCTTTCTTTTTTTGTGTATTGTATTATATTAACAGTCTAAGCCTATTTTAATTCTCGTTTGAAGCATGTTTTAGCTTTAAAAGTACTATTTTTTTAGTCTTTCTCCTTCGTTTTCTCTGTATAAAAACACACCCACCCGAGCACACTATTTTCCTTAAAAATAGCCGCCCCTTTTGGACCTCGCGGTGTCGGGCTCACTGATCCATAGTGACGCGTGCCACCTTCAGGGGTCCCAAAGTGGCGCACACCATGTCCCAGTGGCGCGTGCAAGGTCATGAGGTGGCGGGCGCCACATCTGTTTCAAGACCAGTGGTGTCTAGTAGCCTTTCTGTCAATATTTTTTGCATATTTTATACGTGTTAGAATTTTCTGTTGAAATGCCCTCTGTCTTGTGTTCTTCTTTCTGTTTTAAAGGCAATCACACACAAAAGTACACTGTTTTCTAAAAACATTAGCCCTTTTTGGCCTCTGAATGACGAGCCCACTGATCCATAGTGACGCCCGCTATTTCTAGGGGACCCACAAGTGGCACACGCTATGCCCAGTGGCGCACGCCACCTCTATTTAAAACCAGTGGCTTTTCAGTAGATTTTTCTGTGATTTTATACTTTAACAGTATGTCTTATATGCATGACTGCACTGATATGCTGACATATCCCCTTTTGACATGCCTTAAGTGTAAGCATGCATAGAAAGCTTTAGTTTTAGGTTAGATTTTTGTTTCATTATTTACTTTTTTTAATGTTCTCTCTTTAATCCCCTTTCTGTATATGTTACTTTTGATAAATTTAGGACAAGAACAAAACGAAATTGTTAAGTAGAGGCCGATCTTCGGATCGAGTAAGAGGGGTGCCTAACACCTTCCCCTTTCGTACCCTAGCTCCCGAACCATTTACTCTGGTAAAGACGGACTAGTTTGCCTTGAAAGTTTTTGGTTTCTTAGTTTGTCCAAAAACCAAGTGGCGACTCCAAAATCGTGCGTCTTTTAACACGGACGCATTTAGTGGAAAACCCCTCTTTCATTTTTCTCCTCGTGATTCGTTCGGCATACACTCCTCATTTTGAGTGAGAGACGGAGGAAAGAGGAATTTAGAGGGTGGGATCCTCACAGTGGCCAGTCGACAATCGCCTCAATTTTGGTGTTATCTACAGATATTCCATTCTTACTGACCACATGGCCAAGAAAAGATACACTATCCAGTCAAAATTCACACTTGCTGAACTTAGCATACAACTTCTTCTTCCTAAGAGTCTGAAAGATTTTTCGTAAATATTCTTCATGCCCCTCCTTGCTTTTAGAATAGATTAAGATATCATCAATGAACACCACTACAAAATAATCTAATTGTGGTTTGAAAATTCGATTCATCAAATCTATAAATTTCGTTGGAACATTGGTCAAACCAAAAGGCATAACCAAGAACTCATAGTGGCCATAGCGAGTTCTAAAAACTATCTTTGAAATGTCCGCCTCATTGACCTTTAGTTGGTGATAACCAGACTGCAAGTCAATCTTAGAGAACACTTGACCTCCTTGAAACTGATCGAACAAATCATCAATGCGCGGTAAAGGGCACCTATTCTTGACAGTAACCTTATTCAACTCCATGTAGTCAATGCACAGCCGCATAGAACCATCTTTTTTCTTCACAAACAAAATCGGAGCTCTCCATGGTGAAACACTGGGTCTAACAAAACCCTTATCTAATAGCTCCTGCAATTGTGCCTGCAACTCCCTTATGTCTAAGGGTGCCATCTTGTACGGTGCCTTAAACATAGGTGTAGTACTAGGCAGAAGGTCGATCATGAATTCAATCTCATGATCAGGAAGAATACCAGGTAAATCTTTGAGAAAGACATCTAGAAATTCTCTTACAATTGAAAGCTCATCTAACTTCATCGTGGGCACCTTGGTGCCTACAACACATGCCAAAAGGCCTTCACAACTCTTCTTCAACATCTAATTTGCATGAAGGGTAGCTAACATCACGTCTCCCTAAAAGAAGAACTTCGGTTGCCTGAGTATATTGAAAACTACCCTCTTATAATAACAATCAACGGTCGCATGATATTTGAAAAGTCAATCTATACCCAAGATGACATTAAAGTCGTGAATAGCCAACGATATAAGATCTACTGGCAATATCTTACCATCCAACTCCACTACCCCCAAACGACATATCTCATGTAGCAATACTGTGTCCCCAACAGGAGTGGACACAGAGAGACATATATCTAAAGGTTTTACTGTAACAGATAGACGATGCAAGAACTCAGGCAAAGCAAAAGAATGCGTAGAACTAGAATCTATAAGAGTTATAGCAGGAATAGATGATATGGTAATAGTACCTTGCACCACAGATGGTGAAGCCTCTGCCTCCTCGGGAGTAAGAGAAAAAACACGTCCTTGAGTAACTGCACCTTTCCATTGTGTCCTGTTGACCGTAGATTGTCTCTGATCTCCTTGACGATTATGCTGACCTTGAGCTGGCCCATTGTAACGTGTAGGCGACCTCTGATTCTAAAATGAATGTTGCGCCCGTTGTCCTCATGTTCCCTTATTTTTGTAATAAGTAGACATGTGTCCAGTCTTACCACAACTAAAGCACGTCTTTGCTATACCATCACAATAATGTCCACGAGAATGGACCTTCCCACATTAGTTACATGGATTCCAGGTCTGCTGTCCTGCATTTCCATTGGTCTGGGTTTGTGGCTAGTTTTGTGTGCAAGTCTTCTTGGCAGGATTACCGCCTCCAAAATTACTTCCTGTTGGCCTGGAATCTCTAAACCTCTTAGGTTGCAGCTCTCTGCTCTTCTGTGCATCATCCAAACTCTTTTTTGCTAAAAGAGTCTTGATTACCAACTCTGACAATGTCTTCGCTTTGAACAGTGAAACGCTACTATGAATAGCCGGGCGTAGACCTCTCTCAAACAGTACCACTTTATCTTTCTCTTCAACAACATATTGTGGTACGAACCTGGACAACTCAACAAATTTTTCCTCGTATTGTGCCACTGACATCCTTTTTTATTCCAGCATAAGGAACTCCACTTGTTTCTGCTTCTTGATAGCCACCGAATAATACTTGTCGTCGAACAACGTCAGGAATTTCATCCAGACGAGCTCACGTTCTCTTCCTTTATATTGGCGCTTCACCATGCGCCACCAATATTCAGCCTGTCCTTCCAACACACAAGTTGCCAATGACACTTTATGTTCATCTCTGCAACCCAACCGTTCAAAAATCTTCTTTATGCGTAGCTTCTGTCACACCCCAATTTAGAAAATGTGACCGGCCATGGATTATGGGCCTTGGCCCAATGAACCAAGAAAGCCTAAACATGCAATTAGCTAACCATATGCCAATTAATATAAATTCTCAGAGATTTAATCAATTAAAATCCATAATCATAAATGTGTGACAAAACATCTCATAATATCTCATTAATGTTGTCTCAACAACTCATAATCAATTGTTTAATTTATTTAATGCGGAAGCAAAAATAAATGCATACCCTAGAGGTCATATCCTGGATCCCGTGCACCAACCGAGTCCATCAACAAGCTTCATCACTAGTTACCTGAAATATTATGTTACAACGTTAGCTATAGCTGGTGAATGAAAATATGCATAATAATATACAGTTCTAAAATAGGAGATTTAAATATCTTTGTATATCAACATAATCATGGCATGATATATACAATAATATCAAAAAGGGCAAACACACAACCCATTAATTCCTTTCTGTGCAAAATGTTCACATTTTTCTTCGTGATCTCGATATCTAGACGAGTCACCAATATATATATTATCCATTTGGCATCAAAGTGCCAACAATATAATCATCGCATATAAGAATGCTAACAATATAATTAGGGCAATAATGTCAATAATGGTATAGTGATATGATCATAATCAATGTAGTGGGATACCATCAACAATCACAGGATCCCCTGGGTAAACAAGTAATCAATGCCAAATATCATAAACTCAGGGCAGTTTTGGCCCGTTGGATCCAACATCAACATAGAGTCACCTTAGGATGGCGCCTGAGTCTTTTCCGTAGATGATTTCAGTTTAGGTCACCGGAAGCCCCGGACTGTACGTTAAACTGTTGAGCGACTAGGGTCACCACAAGATTCAAACCGGGTCTTTTCCCTAACGTCCAGAGTCACCTCCATAGAGGGCTTTCCCCTGGACTTCCTCATGGTCCCAATGAAAGTCACATGATCGCACCATAATAGATAAGAAAATAATTTCATATCTTAAAATATTTGTACCATGATTATTTATAAGAAAAGCTACAACAATATCATAAAGCATTTGAAAGCATATACATTCCTTTGTCAAATATAATTTGGGGATACAGAGATTTTATTGAAAGTACATAGCATGATAATCCACTCACCTTATATCCAATGCAAAGATGATATAAACTAGTAAGGTAGAAATCCACATCACCCAGATTATGCAATGTAATAGGGAACAATTAATAAATAAACTAAATAACCCAATTCTAGCTACCAGACGAACCCTTTCCTCTATTTATAAACTTTACTCTTTGGTTCTGGTGTTAAATTAATCTTTAATTAATTTAATTTGTCATTTAAACTGATGTCCAAATAGATCCTAAGTATTAAGATTTATTTTAGAATATTTTTCAAGATTTTTCGGTGTGTGAGTCGACCCAAATGGTCACTGAGTCGACCCAAAAGTGTTACAGGCTACTTGTGAGTCGATACATCAAGGCTGTGTGTCGACTTAAAGTAAGAAGGTCTCGGTACTTTGCAAACAGGCCACTGTGAGTCGACCCAAGTCCAAACAGAGGCTAAGGGTCGACACAGCTAAGCCTGTGTATCGACCCAAGGCAGGTCATGGCATAGGCAAGGCATGAGTGAGTCGACTCAAACTACCCGTGAGTCGACTCAAAGTTGGAGGGTCGATACACTAGTCGACCAAAGGCACACTTGAGTCGACTCAAAGGTCTGTGAGTCGACCTAAGGCTGTAGGTCATGGCACGGGTACACAAGGCATCAGTGAGTCAACTCAAAAGGTCCATGAGTCGACTCAAGGCAGAGGGTCAATGTAACAGTCGACCTAAGGCAGGTCACGGGTCGACTCAAATGGCCCATGAGTCAACCAAAAAAGGGTAGGAACCTACGACATACATCATGAGTCGACTCAAAGCAAAGCAGGCCTCATGAGTCGACTCACGGTCCACGTGAGTCGGCTCACTAGCAACGAATTCATCTTCTACGTCATGTGGGTCGACTCAAACAACGTGTGAGTCGACCCAAAGCTTCGCACCAGACCTTCCATGGCTGGAAACTTTGGTTTTAAGGTCTTTTCTTCCATTCTTTCTTCATGGTTTCATATTCTAATATGTTTGATCATATTTT
>JAUTBS010023409.1:0-14295 GCA_032361285.1 Aequorea victoria
AAACACTCAAGATCCTAAATCTACTGTGCTAAAGAGCTTGTTGCTCTGTTTTTGATTCAGAATCTTTTCTGAATTTGTATTTCTTCTCTTCTCTTCTATTATTTAATTGTATATCATATTTGAGAGAGAGAGAAATATTTGTATGTGAGATTTATTGTAAATCATCTCAACTAAGGAGATTCTCACCACACCAATCTCCACTTCCTAAAAAGAGATCAGTGGTTCCTCTTCACCCCAAGAAGAATGTGGTTTCGATTAACCCATAGAACAATCCGATCCGGTTCCTCTTCACCCATAAGAAGAAGGTGGTTTCTTTTCACCCTTATTGAAGAAGGTGGTTTCTCTTCACCCGATAGAAGAAGGCGGTTTTGATTCACCCAAAGAATCTGAAAAGTGGTTTCGATTGACACGCAACAATCCGATATTAAATTTCCAACAAAGCTTGGAGAGTGGACGTAGGTCGAGTTGACCAAACTACTATAAAAACTTGTGTTTACATCCTCTCTTCCCTTAAATCTTTAATTTAAGTATTTCAATATTGTTTTAATTTCTGCTACATACTTCACTCTTTTATAAAGCAATCAAAAAGAGTTTTAGAACGTTTTAAAAGAAAAAAATAAGAAAAGTTTGCTATCAACCCATTCACCCCCACTTTGGGTTGATTGTACCTAAGTTCAAACACCTTAGTGTACTCAACAATGTTTATAAAGAAAATAAACATGACTCAGGGTTAAAGGAACATTAACACTTCATTTCCCTGCTCAAACAGAGTTTTAGAATTTTCCACCTAGACTTAAAAATACCAAACCTTACTGGAAATTTTGGAACCTTTACCGAGAGCTGGATTAAGATGTTATAAAGATTTTTTATGAAGAAACTGAGAACTGATTGCTAACAGAAATAGGTCAAAAAAATGGTACAACATAATCTGTCAAAAACAAGGTCTGTTTGGTAGAATTCAAATATCTTGAAACATACTCAATGAAATTAACTTATGCAAAAAGATGATGAAACTAGACTCATAGACCTTTCTCTAGATATGTGGATCATCATAAGGGGACTTATATAGAATAAACTACAAGGGTTTAAGTGGATTGATATTCTGCCTCTCTGTCATAGAGACTTTAAAATTGGCAAAGAGGTTCAAACATATATTTTAGGGTCCAACCAAAAATCACACACTCTCAAGACATCCTAAAGTGCCTCTGTTAGAAACAGATTTTTATTTAGAGTTCATTTGTGTTGTCCTAAGAATCAACCCAAAGGGGGGGTGAATGGGTTGTTTTAGCAAACTTAAAAACTTTTCGAAAACTTTTTTATTATGTTGAAGATCAATGCTAACAGAAAGATGAATGCTGAAAGTAAAGAGTTTTAGAGAGAAAGATACAACCAGAACTATAGTGGTTCGGTCTACCTCGACCTACGTCCACTCCCCAAGCACCTTGGGAATTTAATCCACTAAACGAATTTATTGATGGGCGAATCAAAGTCACGTACAACGGATTCTTCAGTTGATGAATCGTAACCACTTTACAGATTCCTTCAAATGGGCGAATCGTAGCCCCCCTTCTTTTATGGCAAATAGTAGACGAAGTAGTTGTAGAATGTAGAGTGATGTCTCCTTTGTATGAGGAGTTTACAATAAATGAGTAGCTCTCTTTTACAATCAATGATCTCTCTCAGAATGGTTTACAATCAATGAAGAGAGAGATTTACAGAAGACAGATAAAACATAGTATGAATGTTTAAAAGTAGTTCTCTGGTTGTTGGAGAGTGTATTCAATGTCTTATTGATTGTTGTTCACTATTGAAGCTTCAAACTTTAATCTTTATATAGTTCAAGGAAGTTAAGAGCCATTGGATGCTTCTGACCACGCATTTATTGCTGAAAACTAGCCGTTGGAGGGCTTCATCGATTTGAAATTTTGCACTTTGTGTTGACACAAATGTCCCTATGTGTCGACACTTTTATCTTCTGGAGCTGAGGGGTCGACACAAGTGTCTTCTGGTGTCAACACAAACTTGAAATTTTCAGAAGTAAAATGTAGGAGCTCAGTGGATCAGCCAAGGTGTCGACACATCATTCATTTGTGTCGACACTTCTTATTCTTGGAACTTTGGTGTCGATACTTTTGTTCATTGGTATCGACACATCTTCTTATTTCTTCAATCCAAGAGAAAAGTGCTTACTGGAAAGCAAAGGTGTCGACACATGATACATTTGTGTCAACACTTTCTTTGTATTTTTGGAAGAGGAAATGTTGAAGCTCACGGGAAGGACTCAATGTGTTGACACTTTATTCACTTGTGTCGACAGTTCTTCATGTTAAGAGAATGGTCCTTACTGGAATGCCAATGTGTCGACACATTTAATATTTATGTCGACACTTCCATTATGAATTTGAAAGTTTGAAACTTGATGCTCTTAAATCTTGAAAATTAACTTATTGCACAAAACAATCATTAGTAAACATCAAATCAATTGTTGTTATAAGTCAAAATCAAAGATATAATATGATTGAATAACCCTTGGATGAACACTTATGCTATTATTAATATCATTATTCCTTTATTTATTATCATTATTTATAATTCAGAAAATTTATTAATTTTAATTAAACTTTTCTTTTATTAATTATTTTAATTTAATAATTTGTGGTTAAATTACCGGGTTTTACATTTTTTTCCCTTAAAATAATTTTGTCATCGAAATTATAATAGTAATCTGAGAAAATAAATGTGGGTAGCGTTCACGAATCTTGTCTTCGCGTTCTCACGTGGTTTCTTCTACTTTATGATTTCACCATAAGATCTTGACGAATCGAATCTGATTGTTCCGTAGAACCTTATCTTTAGTGTCAATATTCTGAACGGGTTGCTCCTCATATGTTAAGTATTCGCAAACTCGAAATGGCTCATAATCCACCACATGCGTCGGGCTATAGACGTACTTTCTCAGCATCGATACATGAAAAACATTATGGACTCCCGTGAGACTAGGCGAGAATAATACACGGTAAGCCACCTCAACAACTCTATCTAAGATCTCAAATGGTCCAACATATCGGGGACTCAACTAGCCTTTCTTGTCGAAACGAATAACTCCCTTCTACGGTGAAACTTTTAGAAATATCATATCAACAACTTGAAACTCCAAGTTTCTCCTACGTAGATTGGTATAGCTATTTTGTCAACTTTGAGAGGCTAAAAGTTTATTTTGAATAGTGGTAATATTTTGAGCCGCATCCTCCACCAGATCAAGCCTAAAAAGCTATCTTTCTCCTACTTCATACCAATACAAAGGGGATCTACACTTTCGCCCATACAAAACTTCATACGGTGTTACTCCCAAGCTTGAATGATAACCGTTGTTATAAGAGAACTCCATCAGTGGTAACTGATCATCCCAATTACCTTTCTACTCTAAAGCATACGCTCTCAACATATCTTCTAAAATCTGAATGGTCCTCTCCGATTGTCCATTAGTTTGCGGGTGATAAGCTGAACTAAAATCTAATCGTGTACCCATAGCAGCCTATAATGCACCCCCAAATTTTGACACAAAACATAGGTCACGATCCAAAATAATAGATACAGGAGAACCTTGAAATCGTACAATCTCTCTCACATATAACTGTGCCAAACAATCCAAGGTGTGTGTCATCTTGATAGCAATGAAGTGTGCTGACTTCGTAAGTTGGTCAACTATTATCCAAACAGCGTCATGCCCACTCTGTGTACGAGGCAATCCAGACACAAAATCCATCGTGATATTCACTCACTTCCACTCGAATAGTGGTAAGGGTCGAAGTTTTCACCTGGCCTTTGATGTTCAATTTTTACCTGCTGATAAGTAAGACACTGCGCTACGAACTCTGCTATGTCCCGCTTCATTTCATTCCACCAAAAGTTCTTTCAAAGATCTCTATACATCTTAGTATCTCTCGGATGAATGCTATATCCAAAACTATGAGCTTCAGCTAGAATCTTATTCCTCAACTCACCACTGGCAGGTATGCAAACTCTATCTCTGAATTTGAGAACTCCATCATCACCCATGCTGAAATCTTTACTCCCACCATTTCCCAACTCTTCCATATTCCTCTTGCATTGAAGATCATCACGTTGAGCCACAGAGGTTCTATCCAGTAAGGTCGGTTTCACTGTTAACTGACTACACAAGGTAGTTTCTTCACGTTGTAGTATTTCCACTTCCATCCTCCTCAAATCTTCTACTAAATATTGTTGAACTATTAACGATACCAAGCTAACTCTCGATGAATTCCTACTCAATGCATCTTCTACCACGTTTGTTTTTCCCGAATGATAAAGTATATTGACATCATAGTCTTTCAATAATTCAAGTCATTGCCTTTCCCTCAAGTTGAGCTCTTTCTGAGTGAAGATATACTTTAGACTTTAATGATCGGTGTAAATCTCACAAGACTCTTCATATAGGTAATGTCGCCATGTCTTCAGTGCGAATATAATAGCTGTCAACTCCAAATCATGCATGGGGTAATTTCTCTCATGTGCTTTTAATTGGTGAGAAGCATAAGTTATGACATTACCATGCTGCATAAGAACACAACTCAAACCTTGATGAGATGCATCACTGTAAATCACGAAGTTATCGCCCTCGGTTGGTAATACAAGAACTGGTGCCGAAGTCAACCTTTGTTTAAGCTCTTAAAAATTGTGCTTATATTTATTCATCCATTCATACTTTACCTCTTTTCGAGTAAGGCTGGTAAACGGTAGGGCAATACCAGAAAACACTTCCACAAACCATCGATAATAACCCGCCAGTCCTAAGAAACTACGTATCTCAGTCACTGACGTCGGTCGCGGCTAATCGATAATAGCCTCTACTTTGCTACTATCCACGGACACTCCATCCTTACTGACCACATGGCAAAAGGAATGATTCGTTGTCCAACCAGAACTCACACTTGCGAAACTTAGCATATAATCTCTTCTCCCTAAGAGTCTGAAGAATTTCCCTTAAATGCTCTTCATGCCCCTCCTTGCTTTTAGAATAGATTAAGATGTTATCAATGAATACCACCATGAAACGATCCAATCGGGATTTGAAAATCCTATTTATCAAATCCATAAATGCCGCTGGAGCATTAGTCAGACCAAATGGCATGACAAAGAACTCATAGTGACCATAACAAGTCCTGAAAGCTGTCTTCAAAATGTCCACCTCCTTAACTTTTAGTTGGTGATAACCAGACTGTAAGTCAATCTTGAAAAACACATGTTCTCCTTGCAACTGATCAAACAAATCATCTATACGCGGTAGTAGGTACCTATTCTTGACAGTAACCTTATTCAATTCCCTATAGTCGATGCACAACTGCATAGAATCATCATTTTTTCTTGGTGAAACACTGGGTCTAATAGAACCCTTATCCAACAGCTATTGCAACTATACCTATAACTCTCTTAGTTCCAAAGGTGTTATCCTGTACGGCGCCTTAGAGATATGCATAGTACCAAGTAGAAGATCTATCGTTAACTTACGATCAGGAAGAAGACTAGGTAAATCTTCTAGGAAGACATTTGAGAATTCCCTAATAATAGGAAGCTCATTCAATTTCATCTCAGGTGCCTTAGTGTTGACAACACAAGCCAAAAGGCCCTCACAACTCTTCCTCAACATCCGATTTGCATGAAGGGTAGAAACAAGATCCTTCACGTCTCACTGAAAGAAGAACTTCGATTGTCCGAGGATATTTAAAACTACCCTCTTGTAATAGCAATCAACTTTTGAATGATATTTAAAGAGCTAATACATGCCCAAAATGACATCAAAATCATGAATTCCTAGAGAGATAAGATCTATCGATAACATTTTATCATCCAAGTCCACTATCCCAGATCGACACACCTCACGCAATAATACCGTGTCCCCTATCGAAGTGGACATAGAAAGGCATACATTAAATGGTTCTACCGTAATAGATAAATGATGCAAGAACTCAGGTGAAGTAAAAGAATGTGTAAAATTATAATCTATAAGAGCTTTAATAGGAATAGAGGATATACTGATAGTACCTTGCACCACAGATGGTGAAGCCTTTGCCTCATCGCGAGTAAGAGCATAAACACGCCCCTGAGTGACTGCACCTTGACCTGGGGCCCAGTTGTAAGTAGGCTGGCTCTGATCTCCTTGACAATTATACTGGCCTTGAGTTGGCCCACCATTTCACGCAGGAAACCTCTGATTCTAAAATGACTGTTGCTCTTATTGTTCTCCTGTCCCCTTATTTTTGTAACTTGGGAGTATATGACCAGTCTTTCCATATTTGAAGCATTTCTTTGGTGTGCCATCGCAATAATACCCATGAGAATGGAATTGCCCACATCGGCTACATATATTCTGTGTTTTTTGTCTTGTATCTCCACCAGTCTGAGCTAGTGTCTAGCTTTGCGTTTAAGTCCTCTTGGCAGGATTATCGCCTTTACAACTATTTCCTGTCGATTTTGAGTATCTAAATCTCTTAGGTTGCAGTTTCATGCTTTTCTGTGCATCGTCCAAACTCTTTTTTGCTAAAAGAGCATTGGTTACAAACTCAAATAAAGTCTTCACCTCGAATAATGAAACCCTACTGCGAATAGCCAGGCGTAGACCTCTTTCGAATAATACCACTTTATCTTCTTCTTCAGCAACGTATTGTGGTGGGAACCTGGACAACTCTGCAAATTGTGCCTCATACTCAGCCACTGACATTGCCTTCTATTCTAGCATCAGGAACTCCACTTGTTTTTTTTCTTAATCGCCACCGGATAATATTTATCGTCAAACAATTCTAGGAATTTTGTCCATGCGATCTTGTTTTCCCTTCCTTCATATTGGTGCTTCACCATATGCCACCAATGTTCAGCCTGGCCTTCTAACACGTAAGTTGCCAATGATACCTTATGTTCTTCTGCGCAGCCCAATCATTCAAAAATCTTCTCTATGCATAACTTCCACGTCTCTGCATCATCTGAATTGATTGATCCCTTAAAGATCGAAGGGTTTGCCTTCAAGAATTTCTCAAATACTGAGCCTTTATCCAAGCACATAAACTTGTCTACGCTAACTACCTTTGGTTGAGATTGTTGTCCAGCAATCATGCTCACTAGGGCTTGAAGAGCCTGAAGAGCTTACTCAGCAACTAGGGCAGCTGGGGATTCTGGAACAGCTGGTGCTATCGGAGTAGCAGGGCTTGCTAGAGCCACTGGGGTTACTGAAACTTCTGGGGCTACTGGAGTAGTGCCAGGGGTATGCTCCCTTTGTGCATCATCCGTAAATGCATACCTAAAACTCACATCACGTCTTGGACAAGCCATCTTACTCGTATCAATGTAAAATAAGAACATATATAAGATAATGCTTAATCAAATACTAACAAGAACTCATAACATATAGAACTCTGGGAATCCAGACATCTTCTAATAATTATGTTACACTAATGATGTGATACAATCCTACATCTAGGATATTATAAATTTATACTCTGATACCACTCTTGTCACACCCAAACTCGGGAGCAGTGACAGACCATAGATCATGGGCCTTAGCTCAATAGACTAAGAAAAGCCTTAATCATTCAATTAGCTAACAATACGTTAAAAGATACCAAATACAAGAGAATTAATCAATCAAAATCCATAATAATCACTACGGGACACAAACAGCCCATAATGTCTCAATCAATATATTGTTTCAATAACTCATAATCAATTAATATTGTTTCAATGCGGAAGCAAAATGCATGTTCCTAAGAGGTTTTATTCCTGGATCCCACGAAGCTACCGAGTCCATCAACTAGCTTCTTCACTGGTTACCTGAAAGGTTTAATTGCAACGTCAGCTAAAGCTAGTGAAGGAAAAACATGCATAATATAATATAGTTCAAAGTAGGAGATTCAAAATAACTTATATTTCAACATTATCATTGTATGAGATAAGCAGTGCAAACAAAAGGGTAAAAACACAATCCATCTTTTCTTTCTTATCAAAATATTTATATATTTCTACATGATCTCGATATCAAGACGAGTTATCAATATATCAAATCTAGACAGAACAACTATCAATATCATAATCGGGACATAATAATGTCAATATCATACACTGCGTATAAAAATACCAACATCATAATGATATAGTGATATGATCATCAATATGTGTGTGGAAAACTATCAACAACAACCACATGAATAGCCTGGGTGGAAACAATGCCAGTAAAAATAGTACTCGGGGTATCCTCGGCTCGTTGGATCCAACATCGAACATACAGTTACCACAGGGTGGTGCCTGGGTCTTTTCCCTAAGACGATTCGATTTAGGTCATCGGGAACCCTGGGCTACCTCTTAAACTGTTGAGCAACTAGAGCCACCTCAGTCTCCCCAGGCCGGATCTTTTTCCTAGTTGGCCCCCAGAGTCATCTCCGTAGAGGTCTGTCCCCTGAACTTTCTACCTGGTCCTAAAAGATTCACATGATCGCACCATAATATATAAAGGATAAGGTAAAACATTTGTACTATGACTTTAAAAGAGAAATTCATACAGTAACATTAAAAGAATTCAAAACATATGCATTTTTCTTTCAAAGTAATTTGGGGATACAAAATTTGTTAAAAATACATAGCATGACAATCCACTCACCCGGAGTCCAAGAAAAGCTCAAACAATCTACGATTCACATGTCACCCTAATTTATGCAATGTAATATACTAAAAATAATAATTAATGCCAATAAATCTGAATTTAATTACCAAACAAAACCTCCCCCCATTTACAAGTTTTGAAGTTTGTTTCCTGTGCTAAGTTGAGCATTAATTGTTTTAATTAGTCATTAAATTGGTACCCAAATAGGGCCTTAACTTTGGGATTAACACATGAAGATTTTAGGATTTTTCAGCATTTTGAGTTGACCCAAAGGGTCTGTGAGTCGACTCAACAGAGAGGAGTCTCGGCAAAAGGCCTCACAGGCGACCATGAGTCGACCCAAAGGTAGAAGCTCTCGACATCTCACTAACAGACGACTGTGAGTCGACTCAAAGGGCTCGTGAGTCGACCCAAGTCCAACAGGTGATCATGAGTCGACACAGCGAATGTCATGTGTCGACCCAAAGACAGGAAACCACAATATAAGGCACAATAGATGATTGTGAGTCGACCCAAAGGGTTAATGAGTTGACCCAAAGCAGCGTGAGCTGATGCAAGCTCCTTACCAACCGACTAAAATAGACATTAGTCGACCTAAGTCCCAACGCAGTGACCATGAGTCGACTCAAAGGCTCATGAGTAGACCCCAGGTAGCAAGTCTGAGGAAGAACTGAGACCTGACCTTTATGAGTTGACCTAACCTTCACGTGAGTCAATCCACTGTAGACACCCCATTTTTAACTAAACTATACATCGGTCAGTTCCTGCTCGGCTTTCTGATGATGAAATGTATGTCAGTCGCACTGAAGGAACTTTCACACAAGTCCGAGAGTCCAAGGAGTACTTCCAATATAACTCAAAACACCCTGATACAACCCAAAATACCTAAAAATACCAAAAATACCCCTTGGTGCAACCACCCAGCGTGGCGCCACCTTTAAGTGGCGCACGCCGCTTCCTTCCAAACCGACTCACACCACTTCAAAACTCAATTGCTAGCGTCGCGCCATAAACTTTTCAAGCCACTAGCCAAACCATGTCAGAACCCCTAAACCACCTTCAACCCGGCGCCGCGCCACCTCAAAGTGGTGCACGCCACCTTCTACATGGCGCACACTACTTGAAAGGAGCCTTCGACACTAAGTCAGCTCATCGCCCAAAATCTCTATAAATAGGACCCTTCCCAAGCCAAAAGAGAGAGTTATTAGAGCATCGAATCTCTACAGAATTCACTCCAAATCAACTATAATCCGAATCCCTACCCAATTAATCACTAAGCCTAAGCTAATCTTGAAATTTCACTTTAAACTACCCGGGACTTCAAAAACTTTTGCTTTGGGAAAGACTTGGAGGACTCAAAGAATTTGCAGAGGACTTCCTGAGGATGTGCCGTATGTGAGGAAAGGCTACGGAAGTTTTTTGAAACTTAGCACATGGGATATACGAAACTTTTTTTTTGGGAAGGACTTGGAGGACTCAAAGATCGTGAGGAGGACTTCCCGAGGACATGCCGCACATGAGGAAAGGCTACATAAGCTTCTTGAAACTTAGCTAACGGGATATACGGTAGGCTTTCAGTTACTCATCCCTTCTCTTTAATTCATTTCCATTATTCTTCTTTAAAAAACTTCTTTCAATCGATAAAAGGGGAGAAAGAGGCCATTGGCCTCGTTCTCCCCATTTTTCTCTTCTTTTGTCGTTTTACTACCCGTTTAAGCACGTTTTCCTTTTTATTAGAATCGTATGTTAGCTTGCTTTTTCCTCCTATTAGTCTTTCTTTTGTTCATTAAAACTGCATGAAATGTGTTTCTTTCCTTTTCTTCTTCGTATAAAAACACACCAGTACACAAAAGGCATACTGTTTTCTCAAAATAGTAGCTCCTTTTGAGCTTTGGATTGACGAGCCTACTGTTCCATAGTGGCGCGCGCCATCTCCAGAGAGCTTACAAGTGGCGCACGCTATGGCTAAATGGTGCACGCCAGGTTTAAGGTGACGCACGACACCTTTGCTAAAAACCAGTGGCTTCCAGTAGCCTTTCTGTTAGTATGTTTTTTATATTTTCTATCTGTTATGTTTTTCTGATAAAATACCCTATGTTCTGTACTTTTTCTTTCTGTTATAAAAATATTTGCACACCAACACACTATTTACCAAAAATAGTAGCCCCTTTTGGGCCTCTGAATGACGAGCTCATTAATTCATAGTGACGCGTGCCATTTCCAGAGGATCCCAAAGTGGCGCACGCCAAAGTAGGGTGGCGCGCGTCAGGTAAGAGGTGGTGCACGCTGCCTCTGTTAAAAACTATTGGTTTTCCAGAAGTATTTCCTGTATTTTTATACTTTAACAGTATGTCTTATATGCATGCCTGCACTGATATGCTGCCATATCCCCTTTTGACATGCCTTAAGTGTAAGTATGCATAGAAAGCCTTAGTTTTAGGTTAGGTTTTAATTTCTTGTTTGCTTTTGTAATGTTCTCTCTTCAACCCCCTTTGTGTATATATTACTTTTGATAAATTTAAGACAAGAACAAACGGAACGGTTAAGTAGAGGCCGATCTTTGGATCAGGCGAGAGGGGTGCCTAACAACTTCCCTTTTCGTACCCTAGCTCCTGAACCATTTACTCTGGTAAGGACGGACTAGTTTGCCTTGAAAGTTTTTGGTTTCTTGGTTTATCTGAAAATCAAGTGGCGACTCAAAAAATTGTGCAGTCTTTAACACGAATGCACATTTGAGGAAAAATCTCTCTTTCCTTTCTCTCCTCGTGGTTCGTTCCGCACACACTCCTCGTTTGAGTGAGGGACGGAAGAAGAGATGGAAAAGATATAGAGGGCGGGATCCTCACACTCACCAAATTCTCTTGCCTTGAACTCTGAAGAGAAGTCATTGAAACCTTCAGGCCCAATGTTGGGGGCAATCACAAAGACTATCCAATTTGGTTCACTTGAACCTATATTGATTCAAATTCAAGACAAGAACACAAATTCCTACCCTTGCATAAAGACATGCCAGTATGTGGAGGGGAATGAAGGATGGACCGTTGTAACATGAAGTAAGTTACGACGAAACAAGCCCAAAAAATCAATCAATTCGATCTACTGAAAACTAAGAAAAGAAGAGTCATCTTCGACGTACTAAAAAGAATAAGGCAAAAGTGGGAAAAAACAAGTAAAGGATGCTACAAGTTGATGATTTACTTGAGCAGAACTCACCTACATTGATCACCCTATGGGATTTATTTCCAAAGGGATACATCAAGGATGATCTAGTCGAAACAATTTACATGGTTTCAACTACTGAAGCAATAGAAGAAGGAGTAGAACAAGCTCAAGCCATTAATACTGCACCAAGCAAGGAGGAAGTTGATATTCATACCACTGTAAAAGGATTGCCTCCACGATTTAGTCTTCATAAGGTATATAAACTTTCTCTACCGATGCGACTCTCATTGGTCAAGATGTTAGAAAACCCTGAAAGGTATGAAAGCATAGTGGATGAAGTTAACAGTACGACAACAAACTTCGTCCCTTGTGCTTCATGTTGCGTGGCGATTACTTTCACTGATGAAGACCTTCAATTAGGTTCAAAGCCACATAATCGACCCTTGTTTGTATCAGGTTATATCATAGAACAAAAAGTAAATTGCCTGGTTATTGATGGAGGCTCGGCAGTGAACATCATGCCCAAGTTCACCAAGAAAAAACTAGGCATTACGATCGATGAGTTAGCCCGAAGCCATTTGATTATACAAGGTTTTGATTAAGGGGGAACGTGCAATTGGCATGATCTGACCGGATCTCACCATTGGAGAACTTACGACAAGCACGTTATTTCACATCATTGATGCAAAAATCTCTTATAATGCACTGGTTGGGCGACTTTGGGTTAATGGAAATGGAGTGGTCGCTTCGACACTTCATCAATGTTTTAAATTTTACCAAGACAGTACAAAAACTATGGTAGTAGATGAAAAGCCTTTCACAGAAGCTGAATCACACTTCGCTGATGCAAAATCTTATTCTGACTCTAATATGATTCCTGGAGTTATTCCAACTGAAGTGCCTTTTACAAGAAAAGAAAAACAAAAGAAAAATGCGCAAGGTGTTGATTCGACAACAAAGAAACCTTCATCCTCCAAGATCAATGAGACAACAAAACTTTTCAGGTACGTTCCTAAGTCATGATGGAAATAAGGACAATTGCCTTTTGAAGAAATTGTTCCAAGAGCCGAAGTCAATGAAAAATTTGCTCATTCAATAATAAGAGAGAGTCTTCAAACGATAAGGATGCCTCTCCCAAATGTAGAACAATCAAGCTCCATCAAAGCCCCCTAAAAGGTTTTATGAGACCTATGCAAGGCCTTACAGAGCATGGCTTACTCCCCGCAATAGGAACAAAAAGTTTTGATCCAAAAGTTTACAAACTCCTAGCTAAGTCAGGCTATGACTTTGCTGATCCTCCATCACTTGGAGAGTTGAGTCCCGAGTTGACTGGAGAGAATATTCATGGACTTAGTGAAACACAGAGAAAACTAAGGCAATATGGATAGACAATTAGCCCACCAAAAATTGGCTTAGGAATTGCACCAATGGAGCCTATTCGAATCTTTGCCAAAAGGTAAGAGAATAAGGTGAGCACACAACATATCATAGTGGAGGAGGTAAAAGAAGGCAAAAGCAAACAAGTAACTTCTCGGGTATTAGCATTCCATCATATTGAGACTCCTACACCCTGCATGTCAGTCTTCAATAGGCTAAACACTACAACTGTGAGAAACGACGAGTTAACTTTCTGCCCAAGAAAATTCGTCTTTTCTCGGCTTGAAAATACGAATGCACCACAAAAAGAGAGACATCTAAGAGAATGTTACAAGATGTCAAAATTGAATCTACTAATGAATATGAGAAAACTCAAAGCCTATTCCCTTATCGCATGAAGCGAATTATGTCACTAGATGTTACTATTGGTGGTTCACTCAAGGTAAAAATGTGCACCATCATTCTAACCGGACATGCTAAAGATGGAGCAAAGAATGATGAAATAGAGAAAGCAGGACATGTCACCTGTTACCATGTAACGATCGAAGAAGACTCGAGTTCAGATTCTAAAAATGATAATCTTCTAGCAGCTCCACTCAAACTTGAAGATGGGGGGCAAGCAATAGTTGATGATCTGAAGGAGCTCAACCTTGAAACTCCCGATGACCCTCGACCAATCTTCGTAAGCGGACTTTTGACACCAGAAGAAATGAGGAGATACTTTGAGTTACTATCAAAGTATAAGGGCATCTTTTATTGGACATATAAAGAAAGGCCCGAACTGTAGGGATGAAAGAAAAATTGAAAAAATCGAAAAAACCGACCAAACCGATCAAAAAAACCGATGTATGGTCAGTTTTTACAAAAGAAACAGTTTGTTCGGTTTTGAAATAGATAATTTTTTTTAAGTCGGTTCGGTTCTCGATTTTATATAACAAACCGATCGAAGGAAACCGAACCGACCGAAGTACTAAATGTAAACACTTTCTCCGTGAGAGACCCCCCGAAATTCCTAATAGGCTATTGGCTAATACCCTAACTCCGAAAATCATTTCCTCTCCTCGTCTTCGCATCGCAGCGCCGGTGGG
>JAUTBS010023520.1:0-14295 GCA_032361285.1 Aequorea victoria
CAAACTTACCTGCCAAAACAAGCCAATTATCAATAAATTTAGTAACAAGCAAATACCAAAAATAAATTAACAAATATATTACTCAAATTGCTTGAACAATCAACATACTTTAACACCAATTACTTGGAGTTTACTATCCATCTTCTCTAATTACCAGTAATTGAATTGATATACCGCAAAATAACCAAGGCAATCATAACCCTCTGCACAAATTCAGCATGTAAATAACACCCTAAGTGTTACAATTGCATATGATGCTCATGTTTTTCACTTCTACAATATGCATATTTAGAATTTGCATTCTTCACCCAAATAGAAATGTTTAATTTAAGTGCATGATATGCTATCATTTTGTGAAGTATAACTTGGTGTGCCAAACTTGTTAACACGAAAAGTCTACATGTTTCTTTGATGCCTTGAGCTTATCATAGTAACATGAATTGTAGAAAGTCTTGATGTGTTCACTGTCCAGTTTACTGGTGTGAATATTGAGTAATCATATGGTTCCAATCTTTAATCAAGGTGCTCAAAGGACTTGTGCTAGTATTTGTAAAGTTTTCAAGGTGAGTAAAATAAATTAATTGAGATTAACTACAACTAAGTGTGATTAACTAAACTACTCGTGATTAATTAACGTTGGGAATAATTAACTAAGGTAGTTGGGATTAGTTAACTTAAACATGATTGATGAGGATTAACATTGATTAATTAACACTAACTAGGTTATTAAGAGGTTGCACACACCTCCTTTTATGAGGTGCCATCTTTGGGAGAGGGAGAAGGAGGAGACATGTTCGTATCACTAGAATTATCATGAAATTGTAAGGTCTTGCAAAAAATAAAAAAGCATGTGGATACCTGGGCCCATTGTAATTTGTTTAATTTATTCCATTGGTTAATTGCGTCATTCTCGTTATTCATGCCTTGTAGGGTGATGGTGGGGGTTGTTAGGGTCTCCAAGGCTTAGTGCAGTTGGCTCGAGAAAGAGGTGGGGCAACCATAAGGCTGTGTTCAAGTCCGCCGATTGATTTATTATGGTTGGGTATGTATGTGTTATGCTCTATTTTGGTTAGACTGGGTTTTGGATACTTGTGAGAACGCCCCAAGTGTTTTAAAAACCTCTATTTATGAAATTAATGACCTTTTATGTTATTTATCAAATTCTAGCATGATTTGGAGTACTGTTGTTGTTTGAATTTGAATATTATTGAGAATTGCATAAATTAGGATTTTCTGTTATAAATTAAGAAAATCAATGTATATTGATGAAATTGTTAAATTGGGCATTTGTGTGTTTTTGCACTAGTGAAACATTGATGAATTTTAGGATAATTCATAATAGGGAAGTGATTGATGAAAATTGGAGAAAAGGGTAATTTCAAATAGAGATTGGGAATTTGGTGTGAGTAACAGACTTAAATAAGAAACTACTGTGTTGGGATGAGTCGATTTTCGGGTGATTGTGCTTTCTTGTGAGCTTGACTCGATGGGGTTAAGAGCTTAATGCGTCAAGATTGATTTTGGTTGGTTCAAGGTTATGTCACAAGTACGAGTTACTCATTGGTAAAAGACCGTAAACCTGCACGGGGTAGGGTAGCCTAGTCCTTTGGGTTAGTAGCCTGTAGATGGCGGTTGTTTTAGAACTTGTGATTCGCAAGTCACCGAGTATTGACGCGTGAACAACCTAGGACATTGAATGGTTTTGGAAATTTAATTTGAAAGAAGAGAAATGTTGACGTGTGTCAGTATGCGTGATTGAGTGCTTGTGATTTTGGAGAACTTGAACTAAATAGATATGTGTAAGTTTAAGACTTGTTTTGCGAAACTTAATTTGAACAAATGAAACGTTTGGAAACCAAAATGGAAGTTTTTAAATGTTAAACTTGGACCAAGTATGGATACATAGTCACATATCTTGGCATACATGCTTCTCCATTCATATTTCCTATTTGCAAGGCATTCTACTAGGTCGAGTTAGAATTAAACAATACTAGATGAGAATCGAATAGATGAGAGAAAAGAATTGAGAGAGAACAAAGTAGACGGCTAATGAGAGTGATTACCTAAAAGTTAGGGTAACCTCTCTAAACATCATTATTTATACAACATAAAGACTAAAGACACAAATATCCTTATACTAAATTAAGCATAATACTACACTCCTTCTCAAATTGGTTCATAGATATCCTTCATGGCCAATTTGCATACAATAGAGTGAATTTTTTTACTACCAAGACCTTTCGTGAAAACATCCGCTAGTTGGTCCTCTAATTTCACAAAAGGTATACAAATCAAACCCTTAGTCAACTTTTCTTTGATGAAGTGTCTGTCAATCTCAATATGATTGGTCCTGTCATGCTGGACTAGATTACGAGTAATATTGATGACAGCTTTATTATCACAATATAACATCATTGAATTAGCACCAGACACACTCAAGTCTCTCAATAAGACTTGAAGCCACATAAGTTCACAAGTACCATAGGTCATAGCCCTATACCTATACTCAGTCTCTGCATTGGATCTAGCTACAACAGTTTGCTTCTTACTTTGCCAAGTAACCAAATTACCACCCACAAAAGTACAATATCCTGAAATAGATCATCTATCATCAATAAATCCAGCCCAATATGCATCAGTAAATGCTTTCACTTTCATGTGACCATGGTTTGAAAACAAAATTCCTTTTTCCGGAGCTGACTTAATGTACCAAAGAATACGAAACACAACATCGAGATGTATATTACGGGGATCATGCATAAATTGACTAACAACACCCACTGCATACACAACATATGGGTGCGTATGTTGTTTTGATATAGCATGCTCGGGGAACATGATCTTAGCTTCCTTTAGAACTTGTTTTGATATCATGTTTGGACAAATGTAACAAATGCTATGAAAATTTAAATTCAATATCATATGTTGATGATGTTTAGTTTTGTAAGAGAAATTGTTTAATGAATAGAATTGTTATAATGATTGAGAAGGAGGAACATTTATGCGAAGTAAGAAAGTGTGCTCTTAGGGCCAATTTAATCATGTAATTATATGTTGAGACTTGATTATTTAATAGTTGAGCAGTTGGCCATGAATTTACTTGAGCTTCTAGGATTGGAACCTTATCATTCCAAATCTACACTCCCTCTTGGGACATAGATCGCTTGAGCTGTAATGGCAAAGGGTTTGAACCTTCAGACTCAAATTGGAATCTTGCAACATCTTCACCGCTCGAGCGGTCCCTTTAATGCTCAAGCAGTCCTCTTGTAGTTGGCCACTGCCTTCCAAGCGCTAGAGTGTTTCTTTCCAGGTCCTTGTGTCGTGTTTTTCTTCATGCAGACCTTGGGTTATGATTTCAGGTTTCAATCTTCTTGCTTTGACAATGATGGTTGTATCAATTGCCCCTTCTCTCTTCCTTCATGCAATCCTTTACCCCGTTTTACCCCTGTCCTTAGGTCATCGGATTTTGGGATGTGACAAAGAAAGGAAAGAATTGAGTTACTTGTGCCGGAGAATGAGATGTTTGCTTAGAGAGAAAAGAGGAGAAAGAGAGAAAAGTGGAAGGAAATCAATCGGTTTTGATTCCAAACTTCAAGTTGAGGTAAGAATACGTATTCTTTACCCACTAATTTGAAAATAATAAGATTAAAATGAATTTAGAAAGACTAACTGAGGGGATTTGAATTGAATAATATGTTTGGATTCATAACTCTTTCAGTTGGGAGAAATCTTAAATTTTTGAGAAATTGATGAGAACAATGAGGTTCTATTCTCATTTATCAAGCTTTCGACATGTATGTGCTGAATCCCAATTTGATCGAAGTCTTACAAGAGTTTAGCACGAATATTGAGACCTTGCTGGTGGCATAGAGTAGCCCTTGTACAAAGATGAACTAAAGCTTCAAAATCTGAATTGAAGTAGAACTATTCTTTTTTTTTTTTTTGTCATAACTTTTTCTATATGTGGAAATTGATGATGAGACCACCATTATTAAAAACTAGACTTTCAGAGCTTTTTGGACACAAATTTCACCATAATCAGAATCTGGATAAAAACATATGCCCGTTTAAAGTTAGAAGATGAAATCTCATTGACTGTCAAACCAAGTAACCTACAATTTTAAAGAGTACCTTGCCTTTATCATTTCTCTCAGCCAACTTGGAAGAAGTTCAACGATCAAACCAAGAGACCCACAACTTTAAGAGTACCTTGCCTTTATCGTTTCTCTCAGCAAACCTGGAATCTGTTCGACTGTCAATCCAAGCAACCCATAACTCTAGGAGTACTTTGCCTTTATCGTTTCTCTCAACAAACGTGAAATTTGTTCGATTATCAAACCAAGCGACCCACAACGCTAAGAGTGCCTTTCCTTTATCGTTTCTCTCAACAAACCAAAAACCTTATGTACTCTTTAATATCCTTGACTACCCTCCAATATCAATTGCCCAAATCACAATTCCCAATATCAATTGTAACGAATCAAGAAAACTACTGACCTAATAACTTAAATAAAGAGCCTAACAACACGATCAAAATGTTAAGACCAAGTTATTAGTAGTAACTCATATGTTTTCATATATATCGGACTAATATTTTTTATCCTACCGATGTGAGATTATATATCACAATATTGCCCACTCAAATGTGCGACATTCTCATCGTGTTGCCTAGGTTTTTCTTCTGGTTAGGGTCGTGGATAACAACCCATTAGCGCACACATAACAACCCATTAGCGGATAAAGAGCACCCTATTAGTGTGCAAGGGGTATACAACCCCAGGGCCTCTACCCCTCTCGAGAACCTCTACTTCTCTAACCACACGGCCACGAACCTCTACTCGGGACCAGAATTTGTTCTGATACTATTTGTAACAACCCACGCAGACTACTGATACAATAACTTGAATAAAGAGTTTAACAATACGATGCAAAATGCTTAAATCTAAGTTAGTAGTATTGGGAGAGCATTTATATATTACTTAAGATTCTTACACCCCACCGATGTGGAATGTGACAATCTCCCCACCTCTAATCGCAACATATTCGTTGCGCCACAAGGCCAAGTCACATTCTCCCAGTTGGTCACTACCACAGAGTCCACACACATGGGACCAAAGTTGAATATGATACCACTCATAACGACCCAAAGCCTTACTAGCCTAGTACCATGTAGTTGGGCTAAAGTGTGAAATCGGTTCTGTGTATTTACATTCTGACAGACCATCTTGGCATCTGAACAGCGCAAGGCAAAGAGGAAGAGTTGGGCTCTATCGTCTTTCGTCTGGACGAAGCTTGTGGCCCATTCTCCGAGATGCTACTAGAATCAATCGTCCGAATGGAGCCTATTGGCGTACGGAAGAAGCCAGTCGCATCCGGACAACATAACGACGAGGGTTGCGGATTTCAGCTGAAACCCTAGCCCACTAGTATAATGTTATGTTTTAGCCTTAGGGTTAACGTGCTTACTCCTTGTAACCTATTTTCATCATAATGAAACGATTTCAGCAGCCGTGAACGTAGCCCGCATTGGGTGAACCACATATATCTTGTGTCTTGATTACTGTTAGCGCTCTAACTTAAGGGTGTTATTGTAATTTGGTCATAGTTGATTTATTATAAATACATATGAGGTGACAGGGACTGATTAAGTTCCTAAACCCTATTTATATCTTCTCTTCTCTTTTTCTCAAATCCTAAATTTCAATTCTTTGAACTTTAACTTGGTATTAGAGCAATCAATCTTTCCTTGATAGTTCGTCGGATTATTCAGAAGAAGTTGATAGACCACCGAGATTGCTAACGTCAGCATCATCCGGTGATGACGTTACGCTGACGCCATTGTCCGTACGGATGCCGATGTTCGCGGATTGTTCCTCTTGAATCGTCTCGATCTCCTCTTTGTTATGGTGATTTTTGCGGTATCTTTTGAAGCCATCTGAAGCACTTTTCGGATTTTCATAGTATTTTCGGAAGTCAATTTTTTTTCCTTGATCTTGTTCTTGGGCCCTTGTTCGATGGATTTGATGCTTCAAATACCAACTATAGGTGTCAAAATGCCTATTCTAGGTCAAATCTGGGGCTGATTTTCTCTAAAAGCTTCAATCGATTTCTCTTGTGTGCGTTGGTCAACGCTTCGATTGACTTCTCCTATGCCGATTTGACTTCGGGAGGTTTCTGGGTTTGCAGTTTGACGTCTAGGGCTTGAAGTTTGTGTCGTGATTTGTGTTTTCTTGATTGATCTGCTTTACAATCTAGGTTTCTGCATTCGTGACCTGTTCGCAATTTCCCCTTCCTCCTGTGTTTTTCAGGACCTCCAGACCAAGAAGATGATTGGTTCGAGACATGAGAAAGATGGGTTATGCTTTTTTGGATACGGATTGCGAGCCTCATATCACAACCTCTGCCTTGAGTGGTTCTATTTCTCCCTTACAGTGGCATCTCCACTTGAGTCATCCGTCTTTGGCCAAGCTGAAGTTTGTTATTCCTTCTTTGAATCATATGTCTAGTTTTGAGTGTGAAACTTGTCAATTTGGCAAACATCACCATAGTTCCTTTCCTCGTAGTAGTCATAGCCGCAAGTCTGAGTTGTTTGATCTTGTCCATACCGACATTTGGGGTCCTTCGTGCACTTCAAGTGTTAATGGATATTCCTATTTTGTTATCTTTGTTCATGATTTTTCTCGTATGACTTGGCTTTTTTGTTAAAGCATCGATCTAAAGTACCTTATGTTCTATCCAAGTTCTATAATGAAATTGTTACACAATTTAACAAGCATATTAACGTTCTTCGATCTGATAATGCCTTAGAATACATGCAGTCGGCTAGTGACCGTTTTTGTGTTGATCGTGGTATCATCCATCAGACTACTTGTACTCATACTTCTTAGCAGAATGGTGTGGCCGAGCGTTAGCACCGTCAACTTTTAGATGTTATCCGTACCTTGCTCTTTCAGATGCAGGTACCGAAACATTTTTGGAGTGACGCTGTTCTTATTGCTTGTCACCTTATTAATCATATGCCTTCTGTTGTTCTTAACCAGAGGTCTCATTTTTCCTTATTATACCCTGAATCTTCCGCCTTCTCCTTTACCCCTCGGGTGTTTGGGTGTGTTGCTTTTGTTCATGTTCTCGATCCCGGTCTTGATAAGTTGTCTCTTCGGGCCCATAAATGTGTTTTTCTTGGGTACTCTCGTACTCAAAAAAGGTATAGGTGCTATCATCCTAAATCACGTCGATATTTTGTAAGTGCTGATGTCACCTTCTTCGAGTCGACTCCCATCTTCACTTCTTCTGGTTAGGAGTTATCCTCTTACCTTATCTGTTGTCGTGAGGGGGAGCCGACCTCTCCTACTTTATCTCTACCTCTTCCGTTCTCTTTACAGGTTTCATCTAACCAACCCTTGCAGGTATATCAACGGTCTCAAGATAGGCTCGTTGTCTCTTATGGTCTGACACCTGCATCTTCTTCGTCAGAGATTTCTGCCCCTTCATCTTCCCACTCCTCCGAATGATGACTTACCTATTGCCTTGCACCGAGGTAAACGTAATTGTACTCAACATCGTATTACTCAGCATGTTTCTTATGATCTCGTCTCTTTTTGTCTTCACTCTTTTGCTAGTACATTGTCTGTTGTTTCAGTTCTTTCCTCTCATACGCAGGTTATGTTCTTATCTGGTTGGAAGCAAGCTATGACTAAGGAAATGAGTGCCCTTCATAAGAATCAGACGTGGGAGTTTACCTCTCTTCTTCCTAAGAAACAGATTGTCGGTTTTCGCTAGGTGTATACCGTTAAATACCTGTCTGATGGGTCTGTCGAGCATCTTAAGGCACGGTTGGTGACTAAAGGTTATACTCAAACATATGGTATTGATTACTTTGAGACTTTTTCGCCTGTGGCTCGCCTTAATTCAGTTTGGATTCTTCTATATATTACTGTTTGTCGTTGTTGGTCACTATATCAGCTTGATATCAAGAACGTCTTTCTTCATGGTGATCTTCAGGGGGAGGTATATATGGCTTACCCTTGGCTATATTGTGTTGGGCAGTGAGCATCTTGTTTGTCGTTTATGTAAGACTCTGTATGGTCTGAAGCAATCCCCTCGTACTTGATTTGATTGCTTCAGTTGTTCTTGTTTATGATTTTCGACGTTTCACATCTGATCATTCTGTTTTTGTCCATCATTCATCTGGTGGGACTATTGTGCTCATTGTTTATGTCGATAATATTACCATTTCGAGTGATGATTCTGCTGGTATTGTTGACGTAAAGCGTCATTTGAGTCAACGCTTTCATACCAATGACTTAGGTGTTCTTCGCTATTTTCTTAGGATTGAAGTTGCTCGCTCTTCTAAGGGTATTTTATTTATCTCAATGAAAGTATGTTCTCGACCTTCTATCTGAGATTGGGTTTCTTGGTGCACGCCCTGCTGATACTCCTATGGATTCTACGGTTAAGCTTAACGTTGTGTGGCAATTCCTTTCCTGATGTTGGCCGCTATCGTTGTCTCGTTGGGAAACTCATTTATCTCACGGTTACTCTTCCCGACATTACTTATGTTGTTGGGGTGGTTAGCCAATATACACATGCTCCTCGCCAGCCTCACTATGATGTTGTATGTCGTATCTTGCGTTATTTGAAGAGTGCTCCTGATCGCGGGTTGTTATATCGACCATTTGATTCCCTGTCTATTGTTGGCTTCAGTGATTCGGATTGGGCCGGTAGCCGCTCTAATCGGCGATCTACATCTAGTTATTGCACTTTCGTTGGTGGTAATTTGGTCACTTGGCGCAGTAAAAAGCAAACTGTGATTGCTCGTTCGAGTGTTGAAGCTGAGTATCGTGCTATGGTTCACACTGCGTCTGAAATGATGTGGGTCCGATCTCTACTCCAAGATTTCAGCATATCGACTACTATTCCTATGCCCATATTTTGTGATAATCATGCTGCTATTTTTATTGCTAATAATCTCATTTTTCATGAGCAGACTAAGTATATCGAGATTGATTATCACTTCATTAGGGATTTGTTGATGAAGAAACGTATTGTCACTCCTTATATTCGCTCTGACGATCAGCTTGGCGATATTTTTACTAAGCCGTTAGCTCGCCATTCTTTCCGCCACTTGTCTTCCAAGCTGGGCATATTTGACGTCTATACTCCAGCTTGAGGGGGAGTGTTAGCGTTCTAGCTTAAGGGTGTTATTGTAATTGGTCATGGTTAATTTATTATAAATACATGTGAGGTGACAGGAGCTGATTAAGTTACTAAACCATATCTTCTTCTTTTCTCTTTCTCTCAAACCCTAAATTTTAATTCTTTGCACTTTATCTGCATTACTTTTCTGCATTTGTGTTTCATTGATCCTGCATAGGAATTCTCAATATTCCTAACAATTGATATGAGAGCCTGGGGTTGATTGAGAGCAATGGCAGCAGACGACAGAAAAGTCAAGATCAAGAGGTTCAGAGGAGTAGATTTCCAATTCTGGAAGATGCAGATTGAAGATTATCTGTACCAGAAGAATCTGTACCTACCGTTAGAGGGGGAAAAACCAGAAAGCATGACATATGTTGTATGGAATTTTCTGGATAGGAAAGCTTTGGGGGTTATTAGATTGACCCTGTCACATAATGTGGCGTTGAATATTGCAAAGGAGAAGACCATCGCAGAGCTGATGGATACATTGACAAACATGTATGGAAAGCCTATTGACGTAAATAAAGTTTTATCTTATGAGAAGGTTGTTCAACTTGAAGATGGTAGAAGGCGGTTCAGTGGTGAATCATCTCAACGAGTTCAACACGGTCACAACTTAGTTAAGCTCTGTGTCGATTGAGTTTGACGGTGAGGTAAGGACATTGATTCTTTTGTCCTCATTACCGGAAAGTTGGAACGGCACTGTTACAGCCGTAAGCAACTCTTCTGGTAAATCTACTATAAAGTATGAGGACATATGTACGTGATCTGATTATGAGCGAAGAAATTCATAGGAATGACTTGGGGAAAACATCGGGATCTGCTTTGAGAGCAGAATCGAGGGGAAGAACAAATGACATAAACTCTGATTGTGGTAGGGCCAAATCTAATAGGAGAAAGCAAATCAAAAGGAGGAGGTGCAACCTGCTGGAACTGCGACAACAATGGTTATATCATAAAAGATTGCAAAGCACCAAAGAAAGGCAAGAACAGACAGAATTCCGCAAATGCTACCACTGCAAAGGAGATTCACGACGCTTTGATCTATATTATTGATAGTCCGTTAGAATCATGGATTCTGAATTCAGGTGCATCATTTCATTCCACGTCAAATCGTGAGATCATAGTTAACTATGTTATTGATGATTTCGAAAAGGTTTTTCTGGCCGATGATGAACCTTTGAAGTTGTAGGTAAGGAAGACGTCCTAATCAGTTTGCCAAACGAATCTGGGTGGAAACTTCTAAATGTAAGGCATATATCGGGTTTGAAAATAAACTTAATCTCTTTGAGGCAGTTGGATGACGAAGATCATGTTGTTAGCTTTGTTGGTGGGCTATAGAAGATCACTAAGGGAGCTATGGTGGTTGCTCGAGGAAAGAATGAAGGTACGCTCTACATGATAGTGAATAATAGGAGTACAGTTGTTGCGGTTTCTACAAAGGATGACTCAAAATTGTGGCACCGTAGACTCGGGCACATGAGCGAGAAAGGTATGAAAACTCTTATGTCGAATGGGAAGCTACCAGGACTAAAATCTGTTGAAATTGATTTGTGCGAAGACTGTATCTTTGGTAAGTAGAAGAGGGTCGGTTTTTTGAAGACCAGCAGATTACTGAAGAAGGAAAAATTGGAGTTGATTCATTCGGATGTGTTGGGTCTTGCACTTGTCTAATCCCTTGGAGGCTCATCTTATTTTGTCACCTTCATTGATGATTCGACGAGAAAAGTATGGGTGTTTTCTGAAAAATAAATCTCATGTTTTTATTACCTTTAATGAATTAGAAATCCTTGGTAGAGAATGAGACATGGCTGAAAGTTAAGTGTCTGAGATCAGACAATAGTGGGGAGTACATTGATACGGGGTTCAAAACTTTATGTGCTGAAAGTGGGATCAGAATGGGGAAGACTCCTCCAAGAACACCTCTACTCAACGGGGTAATAGAACGCATGAACATGACTTTAACTGAACGTGCTAGAATCATGAGGGGATACATTCTGGTTGTCCACAGACGTTTTGGGCTGACGCAGTTAACACTGCATCGTTTCTGATAAACCATGGTTTGTCTATCCTTTTGGAGGGAAATATACCCGAGGAGGCCTAGAGCGAGAAAGAGGAAAACTTGTCATTCCTAAGAGTTTTTGGTTGTGTTTCACATGTTAATATTAATGCTGAAAATAGGAATAAACTGGAATCCAAATCTGTAAAATGCACCTTTATTGGATATGGCACTGATGAGTTTGGTTATCGGTTCTGAAATGATTAGGATCGGAAAATCATTCGTAGCAGTAACGTCATATTTAATGAGAAGGTCATGTATAATGTTAGGACAACTGCTTCTGATACTTGTCAAATTAAATATGATCAGGTTGAGTTAGAGAAAATATTTGAAAATGATGTAAACAATAGGGTGCAGAGTAACTCTGAAAATGTTGTTCGGCAGGAAGACCCGCTTACTCCTGTCATGGAGTTGAGACAATCTACCAGACCTACACAGTGTTACTCACCTTCTTTGTATTATTTGTTGTTATCTAATGATGGTGAGCCAAAAAACTCTGATGAGGCTTTGCAGGTTGATGCATCAATCAAGTGAGAGTCTGCTATGCAGGACGAGTTGGGCTCTGTCGTCTTCCGTCCGCAGGAAGCTCGTGGCTCGTTCTCCGAGATGCTACTGGAACCAACCATCCGGACAAGGCCAACTAGTGTCCAGACGAAGCCTACCGGCGTCTGGGCGACATAACGATGAGGGGCGCGGATTTCAGTTGAAACCCTAGTTGTCAGCCTTCTCTTATAAATACAATGTTATGTTTTAGCCTTAGAGTAAACGTTCTTACTCCTTGTAACCTATTTTCATCATAGTGAAATGATCTCAGCAGCAATAGACTAGCCCGCATTGGGTGAACCACTAATATCTTGTGTCTTGATTACTTTCAGCATTCGTATTTCATTGGTCCTGCATAGGAATTGTCAATATTCCTAACACATGTGATGGGCCTACCAACCTGATCCAAAACGCTTAAGCCAAATTATTAGCCAGTACGATCTAGTCGCGCTGTCAGGTTCTCCTAATAGGGTTGTGAATAGCAGCCCATTAATGTGCATGGGGAATACTACTTTGGGGTCTTTACTCCTCTCCGAAGACTTTACAGCTCTAATTACACCGCCACGGAATCCTCGGAACCAGGATTGTCTCTGATACCATTTGTAACGACCGAAGAAAAATACTAACTTGAATAAAGAGCCTAAGAGCACAGTCTAAAAGCTTAAACCCAAGTTATTAGTAATAGCACACATTTTTCTATATATCATAGCCTCCAAATTCTTGTCTGGCAAATTCATCTAATCTCATTTAGGTTGCTTTCTATAAACTAATAAGAGGTGGAGCCGCCAAGTTTTCTCCGTATTATCCATGGGCAAAGCGTGCACAAGAGATTTTTTTTTTAATAGGGGCATAATCATGCAGTTTTCTTAAATTGACAGTCAAAGCCCTCATTTGGTAATCCGATTTAAAGTCGAGATTTTTTTTTTACTTTAAGCCAAATAAGCAAAAAAAACTTGTTTGGTTAAAAAGTGACTTTGAGCCACGTGTAGAGAGAGAAGGCTACTTTTTGACCGTTTGACTTCTTTGGAGTTTTAAGCAAAAAGGCTAATAGTCAGCTTTAAGCCGGTCACCAAACGAAGACTAACCTCACATTATCTACAACCTAAATTAGTTTCTAGTAAAAATACAATCAATTAAGAAATAAATAAAAAACTAAAAAATACCAAGAACACTATCAAAATGAAGTAAAAAAGGTACACGAAACATACATAAAAATGTATAATAGAGATATACAAAAAGAGAAATAATATTGCGGGCCAAGAAAAATAGAAGTCTACTGAAGATAAATCTACTGAAAGGAACCAAAATCAATCAATAGTGGATAATTGATATAAATACTAATTCAAAAATTGTTATTTGCCTTATTATTAAAGTAATAATTTCAAAATTTATGTAGTTAATTGCAGTCTGATGTGACTACTTTTGCATTCACTACAATTATTATTGTTTTAATATAAATACCACCTGCAACGGATAATACATACAATGATGTTTTTTTTTTAAATGTGTTTAGTAATACTCAATCTTCACTTACTCTTGGGCAAAAAAAAAATAATAGTGGCGCAAACTAACCATTTCTTAATAAAATAAAGGGCAAACTTTTCTATTTAACTTCTGTGGTTTGGCCTATGGACACATTAGTCCTAATCACTTGACTCTCTATATTTTGTGAACTGAAATCCACCGTCACCATCCATTACCTGTGCTTGTAAATTGACCATAATTCCCTGATATAATTTTTCTCTTCTAAACTAGCCTCCTATATATATATATATATATATATATATATATATATCAAAGAGAACCGTTCCATGGCTAACAAACACTAAAATAATATCAGTCGCTTCATCTAAGAGACCCATTTTCCTATACTTGTCAATCACTAAATCAAAAAAAATTTGATTCCAACTAGACCCGTTACAATTCTTATAACGGCTTACGATTGAACCCAAAATTACTTGTGGGGAAGAACAAGCTCTGATCAATCGTTCAATTACATCACTTGTAGGGCCATAACAATGAGAGTTACAGAGAGTAATGACTAGAATTGACAACATATCCAGACTTTGGAGGGCACCCAGTTTGTGTTCGTACCAGCAGAAGAATTGAGGCGTTTGGAATCGCCCCCTGGTTTTGGTGAAGAATTGTCTGAACCACATCTGGGGTTAGCTTATTGGTTATGTCTGATGACTCCAAGAGGAATTTCTAGTTGTTGCACTCGAGTATGTTGGTGATTTCTTTGACAGAGACTTGATTTTCCTGGGTGGCCACTGTCCTTCATTGATGTCTGTGAGAGGATGGTCTCGTATTTCCAGCAACGTTTTGCGGTGTGAGCCCACGGGACTTTCTTGTTGAGTGTCTCCACATGTTTGGATCACCATATAGGCAGAGCAATTCTCTCTCTCTCACTCTCATACAGATGTGTAATTTTTAATTTCAGCTGGAATTGGGTGGCGTTCAAAGTAGGCCAACCCGACGCCAACGATGAGGAGGGG
>JAUTBS010023631.1:0-14290 GCA_032361285.1 Aequorea victoria
AAACCCACACATATTCTGTTATATAAAATATATATATATATATATATACACATGATCAATATATATATATATATATACATGAATATACATAAAATCTAAATCAAATTCTTATGCGTTTTAATTGAGAAATATCGCTAGAAACATGTTCAATAACTCTTAATATGCATAAAAGAACAAACTTTGAAGAAAGAGATAAAAAATGAACACAAAAAAAATCGACTTACAGAAACCTGGTTTGCCCTCTCTGGTGTGTTCCGTCTGGACGGAGCCCATTCGCGTTTGGACGGAGCTCGACTTCTGTGAACGATGAAGCCTCTGTGATTTTCTGTCCGGACGGAGCTCGTTCGGCGTCCGGATGGAAATATGCCGAGACTAACTTTCTCTGTTGTAGTTCACTGTTAAGGGCTTGTTTGGCTAACCCTAATGTCAACTAAGTTATTAGATGATAATGTAAGCTCTAAAATTATGTTTTTAATAAATTTAAATTATTAAAAATATTGTTAGATGTTAATTTAATTATAAATTGTAAATTAGTTAATAATTAACTTAATAAATCGAAAGACACTTTAAATTAATTTTAAGAGGTTTATAGATGCCGTTTGGGGTATCAGTTTAAATAACACACTTAAATTAAATAATAATTTAATTAAACCACAAACAAAGATTAAAATCCTAACTAACGGGTAAGGGTTTGTTTGGATAGTTAGATCATTGTCTGTATTTGTTATTTACGTGTCATTTGTACATTTTATCATTCAGGTTGACGTAGATCACCTCTTTACTATTTCATTGCATTTATTTCTGCGAATATCAGGTGAGTGTTTGTACGCTACATATTTTGTTAAAAACTCTCCGTTACCCCAAATGTTTTAAATACAAAACTGTATGTATGTTCAAAATTCTTTTCAACTGCAACATATTATCTATAGTATCTTTCAATTTGAAATCATGGTAGAAATAAATAAAATATTTTATTCATCTATTGGTGCGATTATGATATATGTTGGGACCATGTGAAGTCCAGGGGACATGTCTCTAAGGAGGTGACTCTGGCCAGTTAGGGAAAAGACTCGGTCCGAATCTGTGGTGACTCTAACTGACTCAACGGCTCAAAGGATTATCCGGGATTTACAGTGACCTGAACTGGAATCGTCTGTGAGAAAAGACCGTGCGCCACCACGGGTGACTTCTGTTCGATATTGGATCCAATGGGCCGAGGCTGCCCCGAGTAAAAGAAAAAGGCATTGATTACTTATATACCTAGAATGTTGTTCTTGTGGGATGGTTTCCCCCTTTTCTGTATGATCATATCGTTACACCTATATTATTATACACTGTTGACATATTAGTTATGCATGGATTTATGTGGTTATATTTCTGTTGTGATATTTTGGATGTGGACACCTCCGTTGTCTAAAATGAAAAATGTATAAAAATAATTTTCATCAACGAGGAAAGTGCTTGGGTGTGTGTTCACCCATTTTATTTATATTGTTTATTACTGGCATGATTATGTTATTGTATCAACATAATTTATTCCCTGATTTAGAACTGTATCTTACTATGCGTACTTCATTCACCAGCTTTGCTGATATAGTATTTAAACATTTTAGGGTTCCCGTGAGGATGTTGATGTTGTGTTCGTGAGCAGTATGTGATCTGGCATACGACATCTAGGATTCATGCATATACATCTCAGTTTATTAGCTTCCTCATCTGAATAACTTAAATAGTTAATTATTTCATTATGGATATGGATTGTTGGATGACATTATTGTTAGTATGTTGGGCTATTTTGTCCCTTGTTCTGGATATAATTTTTGGATGGACAGTTTAGTCCCATAAAATAAAATATAAATTTTAAATAGTTTAAAACCTTGCAAAATAGAATATTAATTAGCATACATTTAGCTAATTTACATGTTAGGCTTTCTTGGTTCAGTGGGCTAAGGCCCATGATCCATGGCCGGTCATAGCTCCCAAATTGGGGTGTGACAGATCTTCCAAGTCGGCTCATAATGACTCCCATTCGGGTGCCCTAACCATGATTGGGAGATAACCAAAATGATGAAACCAAAATCCTAATGGAGGAAGACTTAGTTGAACCCTAATTAAATGAGGGGTAAAAGATCTTTTCACCCTCAAATTTTTGGCTATAAATAGAGTCATTCTCCTAACAAAACAAATTCATTTGCTCAAGTCTTTTTCTCACTCTAAGAATTTGATGGAGGCTTGGTGGGAAGAGAGGAGAGAAAGAAGAAGAAGGAAAAAAAGAAAGAAAGAAGAAAGAAGAAAGAAGAAAGAAGAAAGAAGGGAAGAAAAAAGAAAAGAAAGGAAAAGAAGAAAGGAGAAAGAAGAGAAGGAAGAACAATCTTAATTCCTCCAACTCTCAACCAAGAAATCATCAAGTAAGAAGTTCTTAAGACTTTGTTTCAAAGTTCTAAAATCATCTCACACCTCTCATCCCTCATCAAATAAAAAAAAAAGATAAGAATATGGAAGAACACACAAGAAAGATCTTGAATCTAAGAAAAATGAAGTTTCTTAATTTAGGGACATGATGAACTAAAGAGTTATGAATTATGGAAAAGTTAATAAAGATGGTTAATATAATATATAAAGTGATCTTAAGATGAATAAAAGTAATTCTTGCATGAGTAAGAGGGAAGAAAGAAGATGGATGTAAGGAACCTCATGAAAAAATAAAGAATAGTGGACTAAAATCCCATCTAGGAATTTTTGTGCCATCCAAACAGAGCCTAAATGAAAATCTATTTTGGAAAGAACTATTTTATCATGTCATGAACATGTGTGATTTTTGGTTAGACCCAAAAATATATTTTAGAATTCCTATGCTATTTTTTAACATCTTGCGTCAGAATAGGAGAAGAACATCCACTTTGAGAAATTTTAGTAAGTTCTAGATAAATTCCATAGTCTATGAGTCTAGTTTCACCCAAAATTGACAAAACTCATTTTCATCGAACGAATTTTGAGAAAATAGGATTCTCCCAAACAATGTCATTTTTGGACAGATTGTGCTCCACGAATTGTTAGAGCCCTTTCTGTTGAGATCTGGCTCTCGGGTTCTTCATGAAAACTGTAGGTAACATCCAATTCTAATCTCTTTAATTTTTCCAGAATTTTTAGAGAATATTTAATATTATAAAACAAATTTCAAAAAGGTGAGACAAAATCTAAAAATGATGAAAAATATGATTCAGGAGGGCTTTATGCAAATCTAAGTACCTAAATACAAGTTAGGAATTTTGGAGACCATGAGGGTACCAAGAGTGATTAAAAATAATATATTTAAAAAAATAAATATCTCACTTTCATACCCCCATAAGTATGCACGTGTTAGCTTAGTTCACGAAGTAAAGTTCATATCCTATTTATGTGTTAAGAATCAGAGTTCCGGAGTGAACCGAAGAGTGTGAATCTAGGAGGAGCACTTTTTTTGAGGTGTATTTTCTTTATCACTAGCTTTCTATTATGAATGTGTGAATGGTTAAATTCAGTATGTTTTCATGCTATATGCTTCTATGAAAATGATGGTGTTTTGCAAAAGAAAGCTAGGAACACTTATTCTGAGGTGAGTTTTCTTTATCACTAGTTTTGTCTTATGAATGTATGAATGGTTAAATTCAATATGTTTTCATACTATATGCTTATATGAAAATGACAGTGTTTTGTGAAAGAAAGCTATGTTTGTAAACTCGTATTTTATGAAATAATTTATGAGCGTGTGTTGGAACTTATATGAAGTTTGGATGTTTTATGAAAGAACATAATATATTGGTTATGATAGCCTTGATATTACATGGTGTGTGCTATGTGGTGGGTACATCGCATACTTGATAATGTGTGGGTGTATGCCACGGTATAATATAAGGAATATATTACACACCTGATAATGCGTGGATATATGTTATAATATAATATGAAATACTGCTAGCTCTTCCACTGAGTTTTATGGAGGTGGCCCAAGGAATGATCATTAGCCCTGTCCACTGAGTAGGCGAGACATTCATGGTAATAGTACTGTACCAACTCCTGGTTGGGAGGTTAATACAACCCTTGGCTATATGAAATGGTTTGATGGATGAAAATAATGAAATTACGGTATATCTCTTTTAAAGATAAGTGATGGTTGGAAAAAACTCTCTTTCATGAGGTGATTTGTTGAAAGTTAGAAGTATGAAACCTTTTACGACAAGTGTTATGTTTTACGAAATGTTTTCCCATTTTCAGAGTGATGAGCTGTTTTATTTTTCATTGTGCAACTTATAATGGAATTGCTAGTGATTGGTGAGCACATGAATTTATAGCTCACCCTCACACAGATTGATATTTTGGCAAGTTTTGACGTCAGGACTGAGTCCGGTTTGGTCCACTGTGGTCATAGGTTAAAGGGAAGGTTGTAGGGAAGTTATGGTCTAAAATCTTTTTTATTTTCCCTCTTTGACATGTAATTAATATGATGATATTGATAAGGCTGTTAAGTCCTCCCGTTTAAATATTTGTATGTTGGTTGGGCCCTTGTATGGAGTTTCATTGTGGAACGTATGAATGAAGTAATGTGATACTTCAGTTCTATGGATGTAGTTAAGAATGTTGAGTTGTGTACCATTTCTCAGGTTTCATGCTCGGTGCTCGGGACGAGATTTGACATATACCCTATTAACACAACATACAATATACTTTAAAAAAACTACGCTAAGCATACAAGATATGTATAAGCACGATACAACATTCTATTGAATCTAACATATTATGGATACTTGAATAAGGACATTCATGATATGATTCAACACTTAGCCGCATGCATGCATGAGATTGAAAGGTAAAACAAAAATTCAACATTATTTCTCATGATGGCAGATCTGTGCATGTTTGACACAAAAATATAAAATCATACTTCAACTTTATAGAAAATTATAAAATTCTCCAAAGACTTAAATATTTAATCTAGGGTTCATTATCCACTGGATTTGCATGAAAATCATTTTTTTGGAATTAAATAAAAATCAAATGGTTAGAGTGGTCCATATTCGGCACACTTAGGAAAAAATGCCATATCTCAGTCTATTCAAATTTTGTTTGCATGAGACCACTTGGGTTGTAAAGATAACACAAAAATATAAATTTCCCAATTACTTTCATTAAAAAATCAGTTCTCTACGACAAATAGTGATGTTCCAAAGTTGACTGTTCTAGACAGCGCATAATTGATTTGCTTACATAAAGAGAATACAAATAAAAAATGTCATAAATAATTAAGAGAAACATCACACATTATCTAGACACATAAAGAGAATACAAATAAAAAAGGTCATAAATAATTAAGAGAAACATCACACATTATCTAGACACATATATGAACCTTTTTTTCAAGAATCACATCAAACAAAAGTCTCTAAGTATTTTAGGTCACTACGACGAGATTAGGATAAAAAGTAAAAATTGAACAGAGAATATGCAAAAGATTGTTTAAACGTTTAATCGGGTCACTAAATCATGCATGCTGGTTATGAACATTATAGTACTATATTTAAACATGAGTTAGAGATATGATATAAGTTTGAAATTCGAAAGAAAAGAGATTCTAAAAGTCATAGAAACAAAAGGGGACAACAAGCTCTTTTGAAATAAAGAAAAAGAGTGATATATTAAATATCGAGAAAATATTTTCTTGATAACCAAACAGAAAAGAGAGCATTAAGAGAACTATTTTTCAAAGATGTTTCTACCTTATAATAGAGGTTAGAAGTGATGGTGGTGGTTGAGCTCATCCCTTCAAGAATCTTCAAAAATACCAAGAATACTAAAGAACACTTGTGAGTTTTTTTTTCTTCTCTCTTATTTTTCTCTCCTCTCTTAGTACTTAGCAAACAAAATAATGTCTCACAAGCACACCAAAGTGGCTGGCCAAGCTAGAAAGGTGGTGGATATATAGTGCATCAATTTTGTCTTGTGTGATGATGATGTGTAAGGTGAGAGAAAAAGTCATGGCCAAAGAAAATGCATGCATATATTTTAATATGACTATGGCTTGTAAGACACAACAAGTTAGGAAAAAGGAGTGTATATACGTGTGTGTATATATATATATATGTATATATCATGTTTGTTCTCATGTGATTCTATATGTAAGAAAAAAAACGCAAGAATTAAAACAAGGCCAATTAGAATACATGTAAGACAATGGCTTATAAAATACACTAAGTTGAAATTTATAATTTATGTAGATATATATATATATATACACATATATATATATATAATTTCTATATTGTCTCATGCTATAATATATTTAGAAAAATGAATTGCAAGAATATAACATAGCCAATTAGATTGCATGCATTTCTTACATGAATTGACTAAGGCTTGAAAAATACTTAAAGTTGGGGAAAATGTGATGTATGCATATATGTAATAGTCTCCTATCTTATCTCATGGGGTATATGCATGCTATGTATACATATATATGATGGAGAAGAGAATGACATGACAATGACCAATGAAATTGCATGCAAACTTACATTTATATGATACATAACTTAAATTGTACACAAAGGTAGGGGAAATATGGGATGTGTTTGTTTTGTCTTTAGCCACATGGAAGATATATTTATGATGTATAATTTAACACATGAAAAGATTAATTGCATAAAATGATGTATCTATTCATTTAATTTAATTAAGGAGGCATTTACACATAAGATCATATTTATAATTTAATTACATATATGTAGCGTATTAAAATACATATGTAGACATATTAGCCGAGACTTTGATTAAAAAAAAGGGTGCATGGGAATATTTATTTACAATACTTACTGCATAAGACTATTTTTAATGAGATCATTACATGTAAATGTGTGAAATTAAGATATACCTATACATGTGTACATATGTATGTATATTGATCTCAGGGGACTACCAAGTCACAAATAAATTCAAAAAAGAACATGTAGGCGCATTATGATTCTTATATATTACTATACTTGCACACATGCACACAATTCCCATGAGAATTTCAGCCACTAGGAGAATTTTGGTTGGTTTTATTTTGTACAATAGTGTATGTATGTATATTGCACATCAAGGTAAAAAGATATTGATAATTGTTTGAATATTAAATTAAATCACATGAGACCATAAGTTAAAATAGTGATATAAGCATTTCAAATTATGGCTCATGAGATATGTGAATTAAATTCTAATTGTAATAGCATTAATTAGTATGAATTAATTAGATTTCTAAACTTTTTTGAATTTTAGCATTTTTTCAATTAATTATTGAATTAAATGTTATTGTATCTTATTACTAATTTAATTCTACCGTATCGAATTTATAATTCGTTTAATTTGAATTATTGAATTATTAATTTAATTATTTATTATTTTTGAATTTCGGGGCCTTACAATCTAACCCCTTAAAAGAAATTTCATCCTCAAAATTAGAGCATACCTCATTCATTGAATAGTTGTGAATAGTGGCTCGCATTGCATCCTCCTGTTCTCATGTCGATTCCTCCTCGACATCGAGACAGAATTCGTACTAACAGAATAGTTTTTCCTCGCAAGTCTTTCTCCGGTCGGTGTAAGATCATCACAGGTTCCTCCTCAAAGGTCGCATCCTCGTGTAGCTTGTTCTCTCCTCTATTGTATGAATAGTTCATACTTCCGTACTATTAAAACGTGAAACATGTTATGAAAGCTGAGGTTACAGAGCCAAACAGTAGGTGGCACCAACTCCTTTTAGAAGATCGAACGGTCATATATGTTGTGGTGATCGATTATCGAATTCGATGTTATCTCAAGTTATTACTTAAATAATTCGAACATTTTGAATTTTCAAGTCGTTAATTATAAATTTTGAATTACTAATTCAATTTTTATTTCTTAAGAAAATCAGTCAATTCAAACAAAAGTGGTACATCACAACAACTGTGTTACTCTAAACTCAAATTGTAGGCGAAATGAGGAGATGTCTTGATTTGTAAGAACAACACTTCAAATTTAAGAAAGATTCTCATGATTGGATGAACTTACTGAAATTAGATTTGAGGAACAAGTTAAATCAATAGTTAGCCAGACTAGATATTTACTCTAAAGTTACGTCGGCCAAACGCGCTTCAATTCAAGCATCCAAGTCTACTTTCTAATAAGGATTACAAGTGTTTACATGATCACTCTTACAATAGAGCTAGCCATCAAAATTTTGTGGGAAAACAACGATTTGGTCAGGAATGAAATTTTATGAATTCAAGAGTAGTCAGAATGAAGGATAAATGAGGTTACATGAATCAAGAAAAGAGGTGTGCCACAAAACTTTAAGTGTTCGAATACATGTTTATCCTAGCAAGTCAAGCTAAAGTTTTAATATTATATATATTAGCCGAATTAGTTACACCATGTTTTTAAGATAACTAGTATATAAAATCTAGAAAATCATACTAGCTCAAAGCATAACAAACATGATAAGGCATCCTAGTTGTTCCACCCCATACCCATATTCAAATCCTAAAGTCTGGTGCTTGCACGAGTCTTTATCCCAATCCTCCTCATGGTCTTCTTCCTTAAGTCGATGTACGTGTCGCCACCTTGCTCCATCTCCAGAGTCTTCTTCAGCTCCTGTTTATGATTGTAGAGTCAGCATCTAACGATAATCCTTGTTGCTACTGTCTGGAGGTGGGCGAATCCTGTAAAGACCCGGTTTTTTCTGACACTTTAACTTAGGCGTAATTTTACCCTAATCGAATTAACAAGTGTCCAAATCCTAGAAATTGAATCAAATAAACTCTAATAGTGTTAATCAAGGGTTCAACAATTAAAATAATCAAATAATTAACCACTTGAACTTAGAACTTAATTAAGATTAAGTTATGTTTGAAAAATAAAGTTTGGTCACCTAGATCACAAATTAAACATGAGATTTTGGATTAAAGTCCAACATGAAAATTCAAGCACATGAACTCATTCATTAAGTTAATGAATTAAATTTTAATTTAAAATCCAATTAAATAGAATTACCCCATTTTATAAATTAAGTCTTGCAAAATAACCTAAAAGACCAATTTTTAATCAAATATTAAAATGGGACCCACATGAATTATATAAATAATAAAAAAATACAAAAATAAAATAACTTCAAAAGGTCAAAACTGCCTTGGCCGGCAGCCATGGGGTGAGGGTGTGATGTGACTTTTTGTTGTTTTAAAATAAATGCAAAATTAGGGAAATTAGATGGGATAGCTTGCTTAATTTTTAAGTAAGCATTATTTGTCATTTTAAATTCATTCCAACACATTTTAAATTCATTTCTATACTAATTAAATTATTGTATGAGATAATTATACACTTAGATATAATTCAAGAATATAAGAATACATAGAATAATTAAATTATGGGAGAAAACTACGCAAAGAAAAATTAATGCAATAATTTTCCAAATTCTCATCATTTCCCCAATTCCCATCAACTATTTGAGGTACCCTAATAGTGCATTAATAGTGCCCTAATAGTGACCCTTACATGACTAATTTTATGAGATTTTAATTAAATTAATTCTTAAAATTTTAAAATTTTACCTATAAATACCATACAATTCCCAGACTTTCTTCTATTTCCCAACTTTACACTCTCTCTCTAAGCTCTTCCCCCATGATCGGCAGCCCCTAGAGTAGAAGGAAGAAGAAGAAAAAAGAAAAAAAAAAAGAAGGAGAAAGAAGAAGAAGGAAGAGAAGAAAAGAAATAGTTGTGCAATAAAGCTAAGTCCCATTTCTAAGATCAAGAAACCTAAAGTAAGAATTTCTTAGAATTTCTCATATCTTCTATAATAATATGTTCTTATACCTCACTCTTCTCCAATATAAAAATGGTGGACAAAAATAAATGACAATGGACTAAGGACTTTGAGACCTTGAACCACGAATGTTGAACTTGTTCGATGGACATTTTAAAAGGACATTAAATGAAGAACTAATAATGTAGAGACTTATTGTGAACCTTTATATGCTTATATGATGTTTTTATGATGTGTTTTGAACATGTCTTGTTTGGAAAAAATAGGATGTAGTGATGATTTATTAAGAAAATGTAAAACAGAAAATGACAGATCAATAATAAAGCTTTTCTAATAATTTTCGAGGGAACCAAACATGGTCTAATTAAAAATATGTTTTTACCAGAGCTTATTTAAGATGTCTTAAACATGTATGATTTTTAGTTAAGCTTAAAATTGTATTTTTGAACCCCTTTGACATTTTAGAAATATCTGTGACAGTTGAGGGAGATTGTTGGTCAACTTTGAACCTTCATATCTCTCTCCACAAAAATACCCTTAAGTTGATCCACATATAAAAAGATAGATATATGAGTCTAGTTGAACCCCCTTTTTACAGAAGTCGATTTCAGTAAGTACATTTATAGTTATGCCATTTTTTCCAAATAGGTCTTATTTCGACAGCCTCTGTTGTATTAAATTTTAGACCCCTTTCTGTTTACAACTAGTTTTTTGTCTCTTCATGACAAATGTAGATAACATATTTATTTAGCTCTCTGTAAATGTTCCTAATTTTCCAGTAAGGTTTGATAAGTTTAAAGTATTTTATAAATTCTGTGACACATTCTGTAAATGGATCCTGTTCTGAGATGTTAAGTGTTAAATGCTCTACTTGCCTTAAGTCTTGTTTGTTTCTTGTTTAAGCATTACCTATGAGTCTAAATGTTTGTTTATGGCTGGAATACTTAGTTTATGATCTCAACTTATGTCATGACATCTCTCATGGATGGACTGGGTTTCGGTTGGGTTGTTCACCTTGTGTCTAGCTCGGCTAGGTTGATTTAACCATTGAACCTTGTGTTGGTTGTTGTCAAGTTCACGTGGAGGTGACTTGGGTTATGGTTTTGTGATGGAGTGGGTGGTTTCCCTTCCACGTTGTGATCAATTGTTGTGTATCGTGTAGTGTGGTGCACAGTGTCAAACTACGACCTTAGCGCAGCAGTCAAGGACTCCATCCTTGGATATTCATGAGCTAGTTGAGTATGTCACTCGGCTACGGCTCATGGTGTGGCAAGGTGGGTCTTTTAGATCGGTTCTATTCGGGGTCCGCATGATCTGGTGGGTACGTAGCCCTTCCGAAATCATGGCACTGCTATAGGGGACTGCATCCAACTGTCTGGCAGCCTAATTTGCTCAAGTTCAGGTTTTCAAGTGTTCGAGTTTTTGGGTGGGGGTTGTGTGTTTGGTCGGATCGTTTCGGCGTAAAGGAGTCCTGATCATATATCAGAGTTACATCATTTTCATATATCATATCCTGTTATATCTGTTGTATGTATTTAAGTGTAGAAATATTTGGTTCAGGAGATTCTTTATGGGCTTCGCAGCTCATGGCGTTTCATACTAGGTATTGAGGAATGATCTGTACCGGCCGAGCAAGAAGAAGAATGTGTCGAACCGTGGATAAGCTCAGATTGTAATTTCTATTAAGTTTTATTTAAGTTGGCATGTAAAATTTAAATAGAATGTGCAATGTGTAAGAACGCAAGCTATATTATCTATGTTAAATATTAACTTTTGTGGAATGGTTGTCATAGAATAACTTTATTTACTATAAGTATGTCTCCTAACGAACCAGGATTTTCGGGGCGTTACACCATTGGGTCTGTTTATAGGTTTGATTATGTCAAACCCTGCAGGTGGATTTTAATCTAGCATTTCAATAGGTTAACCACGGGATACTCAAAATTTAGAGGTTGATCAAACATGATTGTCAGTAATCTAGTTTGATATCCGGTATCTGTAATCTTAAATGTGGGGAGATAGTTAACCATTTAGTACTTGGATATTCGAGACATAATTCAAGATAAGATCGGGAGTTCAGTCAAAATTTTTAGTGAATTAAGTCTTGACTCGTGTAAAAATGAATCTAACTCGATACTTGAGTTAGTGATGTTCGATTTTTTACACGATTAACATGTATCTTATTTTTTCCCGTGGTCACTCACGTAGCCCGGGTTTGCACCCTCTAGTTTTTTCAAGATGGTTTCAAGATCTCTACGTCAATTTGATCAATGATTTGACGGTCGGATTGATCAAAAATTAAATTGAGTTTGCGGAGACATTTTTTTCTATAAGGCACATAAATGGGACCTAGGGTTAAAATTCTAGGCTGACCCATTTTTGAGCTCCCAGTCGCCAGCCCCCTTTCCTCCTGATCTTCTCCTTAAATCTCTCTCTATATCTAACATTCTTCTTGATTCTCTCTCTATCTTATATATGTTATTTTATATGTATATATAAGAGTTATATTTTCGGTAATAGTATAAAGTAACAGAAGAATTGAAAAGGAAGAGAATTTTTGTGAGTTCAGGAGATAGAAAAGCAGAAGCTTTTCTGTGAGATTTTTTAAGGAGATAAAAGAGCATAAGCTTTTCTGTGAGAATTATTTTTAAAAGGATAGAAAAAGAAAAAGAGGTTCAGGATTTTTTAGAGGGTTTTTTTCAAAGGAGAAAAGTTAGAAAAAAATATATTTTATATTTTTTTGAATTAAAATTGTGAGAAATCAGCGTAGAGACTAGAAAAATGATCGTAGGTCACACTGCGTTTTTCGAGATGTACAAAAAAGATATACGTGAGAAGATCACCAGGTCGTCTCAACGAATTTGTTGCAGTCACAAAGATCATTCTATCAGATCTCTTTAGCTATAATTTTTCTTCCGCAATTTTATACATGTTCTTCGTATTTTTTTTACGTACGTATATCGAGATTCTCAGGACCCAATATTATCAAAGTGAGGTCATGAGCTGTCCAAGTCAAGTTCAATGCCAGGACCCAAGGTGTCCAAGTCAATGTCAAAGCGAGACCACGTGTTGGGCGAAAGTACACCGCAAAGTGCTCAAGACAAGACCAAAGCAAGGCCTCGAGGTGAGCAAGTTATGCCCAGAACGAGGCCACGACCTGCTCAAGACGTCCCGGAACAATGCCACAAGTGCCCACCAACATGACCATTGCTTATGTTTTTCATTTTGCATTTTGGAACTAAATTGGCAACCAGTGGTTCCAGAGTCAAAGGAATTTTGGGCAACTTTTCTTATTAGATTCCATAGAAATGAGATACACTTTCACAATTTTTTTCCCCACTCTTCAGAACACCACCATTGTCAGTTTGGTGAATGCTAGTGTGAATCTGTGACAGCCAACAAACACCCACTAAAGCAAAAATTTATTTATGAGTATGTTTGATAATCTGGAGTGAGATTGAAATACATATTTTATGTAATTATATTTACGGTGTTTGGATGTAACAAGTAGTGAAAGCATTATAAATTTATTAAATAATTAATTTCATTAAATATAAAATATACAATACTTAGAAGCAATGTTTTTAAAAAGCAAGTGAACCGGAAAATAGATTGGATAGATGGGTCACTGGTTCAACCAGAATCAAACCGTGCCGTCGTGATTATATTATTAATAAATTTATAAAATAGGTATAAAAATTATAAATAAATAAATAATATTATTTTTTAAAATATTTATTTTAATATGTTTTTTAATTTTTAGAACATTAAAAAATAATAAATATATTAAATGTATACACTTATTTACTTTATACATCCATCAATATAAGTATTAAAGTATTATGTATAAGTATTTAATGTATCTGATGAATGTATAAAGCAAAAAAATATGTGAATTTAATAGTTTTGTAAACTAAAATCAGTTCAACCAACGAGTTTTTTGAATTTTATAAAATATATTAATTTTTTATCCTGATCAATTTTAATAATTTTATTAAAACAAAATCTGAATAGACAATTCAACGGCCGATCCAGTTTTCAAAACCTTAGAAGGATATGATATCAATAATTCTTTTACTACTGGTTCCATGACATTATTCATTTTAGGAATCAACTACTTGTATAGGACCTATACAAACGTACGTCTAGGGACAATGTAGGAAGAGACTTGAATAAATTTTCACAAGGGAAAATAGTTTTTCTTCGTGGGTTGTATTTGTAGTTTCTCAAGCTACGTTCTTGAAGGTTATTATTTTTTTTTTTGTAAATTATAAATAAAATTACGTTTGATAATTATTTTTGTTTTAAAAAAAGTATAAATAGTTTTAAAATTTATTAAATTCTTGAAAATAAGAAAAATACATTTTTATTTGTTTTGTAAATAATTCTTTATTTAATTTTTTCTCTTTTATCACTTACGTTCACTACTATCTCTTGTTATCATTACTGATCACTACATCCAACTATTATCTTCGA
>JAUTBS010023742.1:0-14284 GCA_032361285.1 Aequorea victoria
AATATGAGAGACTTGCGTCTCTTATCCACTCTTCTTAGGATAACTCCTTTCACTTTTACTCTCCAAGAAACTTCCAAGCTTATGCTTTTTGAACCGTTCCCGTCTACAAGCAGCTTCACTCTCATCATTCTCTATCATCTTTGCTTTGTTCACCAAACTCGCAAAGCTACTGATCTCTAAGACTGTTAACTTAGTTTTGATCAAGTAGTCTAGCCATTTATGAAATCTTCTATATTTAGATTTCTCATCTTGAACTAACTGTGGTGTGTATCGCGATAACTCCGTAAACTTCATCTCATATTCTACCATGCTCATCTTCCCTTGAACCAGATCTATGAATTCTTACTATTTCTCATACTTATACAATATGGGTTTGTATTGCTCATCAAATGTCCTCGAAAAGCAAGCCCAAGAAATCCCTTGTGGTACAGGGGGCTCCGCTCTAGGAATAGGAAACTTCGTCAACCTTTCCATTGCCGTCCATCAATTGTAAGCCTCACCTCGAAACATAAAGGTGATGAGGTCAATTTGATCATCCTCAACTACTCTAAGCCGATCAAGAATGTGCACAACATCCTTCAACCAACACTCAACTTTTGCAGGATCGATCGTACCATGAAACTCCTTGGCTCCAAGATCCTTAAACTACTTTACCAGAGTTTTATCACTCCTTCCCACTTGCATACTCAGCAGCCTGGTATTAGTCTCAGTTAGCCGGGCAATAGCCTCTAAAATTCTCACGATCTGACTTGCCCGATCAGGTTTTCTTGCTTGCTGGGGTACTCCATGCTCATTACCCCCTCACCGTTCCGATGCGAAAGACACTCCATCAGAATTCTCCATTCTCTACATAAGAGAATGAGAATTATCATCACTCCTGGGCCCAAACTTTAGCTCAACACCAGAGCTCATTTATGACTACGCATAAACTTTTAGGGAAAATATCTCTTTTTATATGCATAGAACAATACCATCTCAAGAATGTCATCTCTATCATGAAACTTTTACCAACCAACGCGTGCTAGACACATATATAATGATGTCTACACATTATATCAACAAAACTTGGTACTAAGACCATCTCATCCACTCCAAGGAATTCCACTGCATATGTTGCCCATTCAAAATATGGCGACATTTAATTCATTGTGCGGCTAATTCATTTGCAACGGTTATTCAACAGCCCTTTGTTAAGTGTTTAAACTTATCTCAACTTTTTACTTACTCCTCTAGAGAGTACTCATAACGTGAAAATTACTTGTTCGAAGTTCTTTGTTGACTGAAAACAACTTCTTTACTTTTCGTATGACATCTCACCTTTTGGTGCGTTCAATACTTTCAAGGTTGAAACTTACCCAAGATTATAACCATCCAGAGATCACTATTTTTTTGTTATTTCCATTTACTTCTTGTACTTTACCGCACATTCTTGTTACACGTTTTCTCCCACTATGCATATCAAACTTTAATCTCATAATTTAATTTCTCGGACCCTTAATGCCCTGGAACGTATATCATTTATAGAATACTTGAAAGTCCATATCAATGTTCATCACATCTCAAGGTATTTCTTATTACCTGTATTCATCCATCAAGCACTTCATTCTAATTTCCAATTAAGCAACAATACTACTCGTAAACTTTAGGGAATAATCCTCATCTTTCAAACATATGTATATCATATCACTATCTTCAAGAATCTCGTCTCTATCATGAGACTTATGACATCCAAAGCATACTAGACATATATTATGTCTACGTGTTATACAACCAGGTCTTTCTATTAAAACCACTTTACCCGTTTCAAGAAACTTCACTTAGAATATTTCTTTTTGCTATCAAGATTATACCATCTTTACTCCAATGAGAATAAACTTTCTCATCCATCCCGACCCTATAAGGTCCACATACCAACCTTTGTTCAACGTATCCACCATGATAATACGAGAAATGCGCACTATCTATGTGCCTCTTGGACTAAGATCCAATCACGAAATCGAACCTCTTACCTAAACCAACTTGCTTAACCTAATGGGAACAAAATTCCCAAAACTGTAACTTATTCAACTTCCGAACGATAATTATATCCGTAAGAACTTTCCATTCCACAGATAGATTCGCCTAACTTCGTTGGGTCATCTTTTCACCATCAAACCACATTCCCAAACTAAAGCTCCATTCATTATGTCTTCCTTCTCGAGCTCTCAAGCTCATACCATCCATTAGGATTATTATTTTAGTCCATAACAACACATTCGAAACAATATTCCATATATTTATAACTTTCACCACGAGTCCTCAAACTCATCCAAAACATTAGGGTTATCTCCCTAGCACAAGAAGCAAGATCCGTACATCCATAGAACCTTCTTCTCAAGCCGAAAAACTACCTAGACTGCTAGGGTTATCTCTCTAATCCAAATCGATTTACTTAGACTTCTAATTAGAATCAACGTCATGAACCAACGCATTTCCAATTTGATCAACCAAACATCGAAAGACTAAGGCAAGACATCCCTAACAATCACCCTACTCTTAACAGCTTACCCCCACAACCTATGGTCCACTTAGTGCAAACTCAACCATGTCTACAGAACCTATCTTCTTAAGCTTTGATACCAAACTTGTAACACCCGCTCCTCGAAGGATAAATAAACCTACTCAGAGTGGTGCCACGCCAACTCACCTCATCTAATCTTATATAAAAATATCGCGATGCACATCGCATCTTCCATCAAACATCATCATAAATAATTAAAACTATCAAAAAAACTCCAATTAAATAAACCACTAAGGAAACATCCATCCATGCATACAAAACTATACAACTATTAATCAGTATCAGACTTAAACCTAACCATAAAAACAAACTGATAAACATCCGTACAAAATACATGTACATCCCAAAGAAGATTATACAAAAAGGACTTCATCTCACAACAAATCCTCCACCTGGAACTATGGACCAACATCTACCCCACGCTGTAATCTGCAATCACAAAGATTATATGAGAGTGGACTTAGCATCATAATCAAAAACAAACAGCAATAGAGTATAATCACACATGTTTCCATACAGAAACAACACTTTTATTAAAGCAACACATGCATGAGAAAATACACTCATGATTCGGCTCACTAGCCAACACATACGGTTTATCAAAACTCTCATGCATTCAAATCCTGCACTACAATCCATCTTATGTTTATGAGTAAACATATACACACACATGCATAACCAGCCTAATGACACATAAAAGATATCATGATAAAATATATCAAATATGGCCCAACGGCCCAAACAGTATTAAAAGCCATAAACCAGCACTACGGCCCACAACCCATTTAGAAAAACATAAATAGATTTCTAAACCCAAGAATCATTAGCTTAACATATAAATACTTAATAGCAATACATACGTGCTCACTAGCACACAGAAATACACATCATCTAGTTCTTAAGTACTCGTTTAACCTCACGACCAGGAGTTTCGACGGTACCGTTACCTCATAACCTAACGCACTTCTATTTGAGTGGTGAGTGTGAGGGCCACTCATATAACACTAGTGATAAGTGCCTCATATCCATTACTGAACCACCGCCAACCTTAGGGGCTACAAAATATTAACCACCAAGGGCTATGCCCCCAAGGGGTAACATCTATCCACCACTGGACCTTCGCCCAAAATATGGGCAATGCCTTTAAGGCTATCCAATACCCACACAAGGAGTAAAGCCTTTAAGGCTATCAATTGCCCACACAAGGGGACCACCGGGATGGTTACCCGCTACACTTGGCACTTTTTGACAAAACATTATATATACAAAAAATATATCCATACGAATACAAGCAACTCATATTCAGGTTCTTTATATATAAGAGACAATTTTCCAACCATACAAGCAATACATGCTCACTCTTTATATGAAAAGAGAAACATAATTTAAAAATATGAGCCACACATGCTAACATAATGCATACAGCAAAACATGCTCATAGATGTATATAACATATTTTATAACGTACTAATCATTATGATTCGACTAGTCACTCACATCTGATATCTGTATCTCAAAGATCACCACTTAACACTAAAGACGTCGCTCCACCGTCCGCGGCTACCTTCTGGGACCCAGATTTGATTACAATCCATGAATCAATATCAACTCATACCTCATATGCATTCTAAGATCTTATTTCTTCGACCCCATGATCATCTTATAATTCACCGTTCCACTTGAAACATCACATATTTTATTTGTTAAAGATCTCCCCATCCTACCATACTTGGTAAATTTATTTTATCATGTTAAACCTTTATAATAAATTTTGTTAATATTTCGGGGATTAGATATGAATATTACCTACGACTTTCATGAAGAAACCCAAGACCAAAAGCAACCACAAAGGCCCTAAAACACCGCAGGAAGAAAGGTTATCTCGTGTCTTTGGGTCAACTCAAACTTGGATTAGGTCCACTCACAAGCCTCAGGGTCGACACCCCATACCACTGGGTCGACACACGCCATGCCTGAAGAAGAAAAACCAAAAGCCACACACCTTGAGTTGACTCACAGACCATTTAGGTCGACTCAGGGTACACACACAGGTGGGGTTGGGTCGATGCAAGGGTTGATGTACATCAGCTCATGCGCGCTGGGTGCCAACTTTGGTCGACTCATGGACCACTTGGGTTGACTCAGGGCCTCACCTGAGAAAGAAATAGAGAACAAACTTCTTTGAGTCAACACACAACCCATGTTGTGTCGACTCACAACCTCGACTGATAGAGAAACCGAGACAAATGCCTTTGAGTCGACAGACAACCCATGCTGTGTCTATTCACAATCACTCCAGAGGAAGAAATAGAGGACACCAACATGTGGGTCAACACACAGGGGATTTTGGTCGACTCACCTCTACGCCTGTTAAAGATATAGAGAGCTTCATCACTTGGGTCGACTCACAGCTCACGTAGGTTGACTCATCTCCTCGCCTGAGAGATATACAGAGAACACAACCTCTTGGGTCGACTCACAAGATCACGTGGGTCGAATCACCATCACAAAAAATAGTACTCTATTTCCCAACGCTCTGTTCTAAGGATCTGTTTAGGGGGAAAATATAATTTTTGGTCCAAAACTCTTAGGGTATACCACATCCATCCTCCTTCTCCCACCGAAACCCAAACATACACATCTCCAACACCTCTAAAAGGTCATCTTTATGATTTTTAAGACATTAAAATCTATATTCCATCCATTAATGTATCCAAGAGTGGATACAAGAAAGATCCATATACGTGCATGGACTACAACCTCAAAAATATAACAGGGGGTTTTCCCTTCCCCCACAACAGAGTTAGAGATTTTTATCTTTTGTAGAAGATAGCAGATCGAGCTCCTTCTTCCAACAATTTCCTCTCACTAGGTCTCGTACGCCCGAATCCAACTCCCAAAAATGTTGGGATATCCACAGCTCTACGAACACCTCAGGAATTTCAACATTTCTTCTTCTCTTCCAATTTTGGTGTGAGATCCTTCTCACACTTTGCATCAACACCTTCCTCTCTCCATGAATCTCCTCAAACCAACTTCTTCCTTTTTTTCTCTCTCTAAAACACAAATATTTTGAGAGCAACTCATATTTCTCCTAAGAGGGATTTTGACCAGAATGAGAGAGAGAAAAGGGGATTCAGACACCCAGCCATACTCCCATCCACTCCCCATCAAGTAATGATGGTTACACAGAGTGATGGGACAACACAGGGATTTGGGGTTTAATCTCCTCTGACAGCCCCTCTTGTAACTCCTCCTTTACAACACTTTTAAAACCTTCCCATGTATATTTTAATTTTTGGGGACTAAATTACATTGGTATAAAATGCACTTTAGTCTTTCTTAATTTGGGATTTGAGAATTAGTTCTCATTAGTGTTCTAATTAAATAATTGGGTCCCTTTTTATATTTATATTTTTAATCTCATCATTTACCTTAGCCATGATCTAAATAAAACCTCTCTTTGGGCCTTAAACCGAATTAATTATCTTTAAGATTTTCTTGAGAAAATACGGGATGTCCCACTGGCAGGTTATTATCGACGGTTTGTGGAAGGGTTTTCTCATATTGTCCTGCCGCTTACCAGTCTTACTCAGAAAGGGGTGAAGTATGAATAGACGGATAAATGTGAGCACAGTTTTTAGGAGCTTAAGCAAAGCTTAACGTTGAAACCAGTTCTAGCATTGCCAACTGAAGGCGATTATTTTGTTATTTACAGTGATGCATCTCACTAAGGTCTGGGTTATGTGCTGATGTAGCATGGTAAGGTTATCGATTATGTTTTACGGCAGTTGAAAGTTCATGGGAAGAATTACCCTATGCACAATTTGGAGTTGACAGTCATTATTTTCGCGTTGAAGATATAGCGACACTACTTATATGGGAGATCTTGTGAGAACTATACCGATCATAAAAGTCTGAAGTATATTTTCACTCAGAATGAGCTCAACTTGAGGGAAAGGCGATGGCTCGAATTATTGAAGGACTATGATGTTGAGATACTTTATCATTCGGGAAAAGCAAATGTAGTGGCAGATACTTTGAGTAGCAAGTCTTTGGGAGGTAACTCAGCGTCATTAACAGTTCAACATCTTTTATTAGAAGATTTGAGGAGGATGGGAGTAGATATTTTACAACGTGGAGAAATGGCCTTATGTAGTCAGTTGACAGTGAGGACGACCTTACTGGAGAGGATCTCTGTGGCTCAACAGGATGATCTTCAATGCAAGAAGAATGTGAAAGAGTTGCACAAAGAAGAGACTAAGGATTTCAGTATCAGTAATGACAGAGTTCTTAAATTTAAATATCGGGTGTGCGTAGCTGCCAACAGTGAGTTAAACAAAGAAATTATGGCCAAAGTTTATAGTTCTGGGTATAACATTTATTCAGGAGGTACCAAGATGTATAGAGATCTTCAAGAGCATTTCTGGTGGAACGACATGAAGCGAGATATAGTAGAGTTTATAGCACATTGTCTTACTTATCAGCAAGTAAAGGTCGAACATCAAAGACCGATGGGAAAACTTTAACCTTTACCACTACCCGAGTAGAGAAGTGGGAGAATATCACGATGAATTGTGTGTCTGGTTTACCTCGTACCCGTAATGGACACGATATTATTTGGGTGATAGTGGACCGACTTATGAAGTCAATGCACTTTATTGCTATCAGGATGACACATACCTTAGATCGTTTGGCACAGTTGTATGTGAGGGAGATTGTTAGGCTCCACAGTTTTCCAGTATCGATTATTTTGGATCGTGACCCATATTTTGTCTCTAAGTTTTGGAGTATCTTGCAGACTGTTATGGGTACTCAATTAGATTTTAGTTTAGCTTATCACCTGCAAACGGATAGACTGTCGAAGTTCAGATGTTGGAGGATATATTGAGAGCTTGGGATTTAGAATGGAAATGCAATTGGGATGATCAGTTTCCACTAATAGAGTTTTCTTATAACAATAGTTATCATTTGAGTTTGGGAGTGGCACCGTATAAAACATTATATGGGCAAAAATATAGGTCTCCTTTGTGTTGGTATAAAGCTTGAGAGAGACAGCTTTTTTAGACCTGATCTGGTGGAGGATGCGACTCAAAAGATTGCCGCTATTCGAAATAAGCTTTTAGCAGCGCAAACTCGATAAAAGAGTTATGCCAATTTACGCAGAAGAGACTTGGAGTTTTCAATTGGAGATATGGTATTCCTTAAGATTTCACATTGGAAAGGAATTATTCACTTTGGCAAGAAGGGAAAGTTGTGTCCCCGATATATTGGACCTTTCAAGATTTTAGACCATATTGGTGAGGTAGCTAATCGCGTGGCTTTACTGCCTAGTCTCACCGGGGTACACAATGCATTTCATGTATCGATGCTAAGGAAGTACGTCTATGGCTTGACGCATGTGGTGGATTATGAGCCACTTCGAGTTCGTGAGGATTTGACATATGAGGAGTAACCCGTTCAAATTTTTAACACTAAAGAAAAGGTTCTACGGAACAAGTAGATTCAACTCGTCAAAATGTTATGGCAAAATCATAAAGTAGAAGAGGCTATGTGGGAACGCGAAAATGAGATTCGTGAACGTTGTCTACATTTGTTTCCTCAAAGTTAATATTCAAATTTCGAGGACGAAATTCTTTTAAGGAGAAAAGAATGTAAAACCCGGTAATTTATATAATAAATTAACTAACTAATTAAAAATTTAATCAAATAAATTAATATTCTAAAACTTTTAAAATAATAAGTGATAAATTAATTATGTTATTAATAATTGTATAAGGAAAGAATGAGACAAGAATGAGAAAATAAAATAAAAGAAAGATGCTCAATGCATGTGTGATGACAGCTGGTGGCTGAATTAGGAAGATGAGTACAAAGGAGAAAATCAAGGAACATGATCCCTGAATTGTTGCTATCATCCCTTTAAAATGGACTCCCCTCCTTAAAGACCTCATCCCTCTCAGAATTCTCTCCCTCTCTGTAATCTCCCTCTCCCTCTCGACTTTCTTCCTCGCTCTGAACCGTTGCCCAACAGCCACCAAGAACCACTACCGCCGAGCAACACCACCAACGCCATCACCATCATCGGCGTCACCACCTATCGCCAGTGCCATCATCATCATCGTCCGTAGCTTTCCTAGTTTCTGGTTTGTGTCTCTCATCCTTTATTTTTCATATATACACAAAAATATATAGATATATATATATGTATGTCACCATTATTATATGTTGAACCCTCTATAAGAGACCAAGCCTTTAATGGCTCTAAAAATATATAAAAATATACGATTATGTCGCATGAAAGGATTAAGAATGAAAAGGATTCAAAAATATACATATTAATATGTGTATAAGACATTATATATAACTGATATATATATGAAATACTGTATAACTGATGTATATTATATAATAGAGAAATTCATGTATAAAAATGTCATATAAACAACTATGTATATGTATTTATATAATTTGGTTTTAAGAGAAAAGCATTATAAATAATAAGATTAAAGAAAAGAAAGAGAAAAGACCCTAGATTACAGAGATTTCAGCCATTGAAATCTCTGGTCCGAAGCTTTAGGTCGACTCACCTTGGGGTTGAGTCGAATCACGCCCCTTAGAACTTGGTTCTATCGCCAGTGGGCCGACTCACATGGACGTTGAGTTGACTCATGAAGATGAGACATCGGTTCTTTACTAGCCTACTACCTGGGTCGACTCACGTACCATTTGAGTTGACTCATGACCACCTGCTTTGGCTTGGGTCGACTCATGGACCATTTTAGTTGACTCATGGCCTATTTTGGTCGACTGAAGAGGAGTTGTCTTGGTTCACTATGCTTTGGGTCGACTCATGCTGCATTTGGGTTGACTCACAGTCACCTGTTACCGAGACTTGTTGCCTTGAGTCGATATACAATCTCTATTGTGTCGACTCATGGTCATCTGTTGAACTTGGGTCGACTTATAAACCCTTTGAGTAAACTCATAGTCATCTGCTATGCCATATACTGAGACCTGTTGACTTTGAGTCGACACATGACCTTGCTGTGTCGACTCATGGTCGTCTGTAGTGACTTTCTACCGAGACCCTCTCCGTTGTGTTAACTCACCTACCGTTTGGGTCGACTCAAAATGCTGAAAAATCATAAAATTCATTTTTTTGAATTCTAAAGTTAAGGCTCTATTTGGGTATTAGTTTAATGATAAACTAAATTAATTAATGATTAATTTAACACTTGAAATAAACTTTAAAACTTATAAACGGTGGGAGGTTCCATTTGGTATCTATAAATGGTTTAATTAGCTTTATTTATGGATTATGATATATTGCATTGCATAATTAGGGTGATGAAGATTCCTACATTGCTTTACTATTGCATTTAAGCTTACATTGGATATTAGGTGAGTAGATTGTCATGCTATGTACTTTCAATAAATTCTCGTATCCCCAAACTATCTTAAAAAAGAAATGTGTATGTTAAAAATTCTTTTATGATGCTGTTATAGCTTTCTCTTATAAAAATCATGGCACAAATATTTTATCTTGTATGGTATATACAAATGCTCTTTCTATCTATTATGGTGCGATCATGTGACTTCTTTTGTGACCCTATGGAAAGTCCAGGAGATAGGCTCTACGGAGGTGACTCTGGCCAACTAGGGAAAAGACCCAGCCCGAAGACTGAGGTGACCCTAGTTGCTCAACGGTTTAAAGGATAGCCCAGGGTTTCCAATGACCTAAACTGGATCATCTTAGGAAAAAGGCCTAGGCGGCACCCTATGGTGACTCTATGTTCGATGTTTGATCCAACGGGCTGAGGATGCCCCGAGTACTATATTTAGTGGCTTTTTACACCCAGGTTGTTCCTGTGGTTATTGTTTATGGTTTTCCACACACATATGGATGATCATGTCATTATACCATTATTAGAATTTGATGCCCTGATTATATTGTTGGTATTTTTATGCGCGGTTTATATTGTTGACATACTTATGTCCTGAGATTGTTGTGGACACATCCGATGTCCAGTTTGAGATATATGTTTGTGACTCGTCTTGATATCGAGATCACGAGAAAAAGTTATAAATATTTTGATAAAGAATAAATGATAGGTTGTGTTATCACCCTTTTTGCTTATATTGTGCATCTTTTACCATGATTATGTTTGAAATACAAATTATTTGAATTCCCTATTTTAGAACTGTATATTATTATGCATACTTTCATTTACCAGTTTTAGCTGACGTTGTAATCAAACATTTTAGGTAACCAGTAAAGAAGCTTGTTGATGGACTTGGTAGCTTTGTAGGATCCAAGAATAAGGCCTCTTAGGACATGCATTTCATTTCTACATTGATATAACATTATCTGATTAGGAGTTGTTGAGACAACATATTGTTGAGATATTATGGGTTGTTTGTCCCATATTGATAATTATGAATTTTAATTAATTAAATCCCATGAATTTTAATATCTTTTAGCATATTATTAGCTAATAAAATGATTAAGGCTTTCTTAGTTTATTAGGCCAAGGCCCATGATCCATGGTCAGTCACTATTCCCGAATTGGGGTGTGACAACCTCACATACACAAGGAAATGGGAAGAAGTGCTTCAAAGTAAAAAAATAATGATCAACTACTTGGTTATAAGTCAAAACACTCAAGGCATCCCAGGTTTTCAACAAATTATATCCAGTGGGCTGATCTCCCATAACATTCTTAACCCGTCGTAGAGTCCAAGGGAAAATGCTAGGAATCTCACGAGTATATTGAGTGGCCAAGAAAGGCATATACTCATAACACCACAACTGTAACAGTCTCCCATCAACAAATAAAGAAAAATAGCAGAAAAAAGAATAGGAAAAAATACTGATATCTCCCAAGCTTGCTAAAAGCCCCCAGTGCAATGAATAGACCCCTCAGACATGGCTCCCATGTATCCATACAAAGTGGCCAGACCAATGCCACCACAGTCAAACTCATGAATACAACCAATGTCTCTTTAGGCCGACATGAAGTATAGGTACATAGTGCTCTCAAGATTAGCAAATAGGGTTTCCCCAAGCATGAACATCAGAAAAATCCTTATATGGTAAAAGATGTTGTCTTCATCATTACAAGGAAGACCCTGAAAGTGATTAAAGAAGAAATAACAGGAGATGGCCCCATCCTTGCAAAAGAAGATTCAATGCCAAAGAAGTATTCTCACATGCCGTCTTATTGATGGTTCTTGGGATCAAGAAGTAGAAGTTTACCACCAACACGCAATCCAGTGATCATACTAATGTCTAGGGGCATCAAAGTCATCTCACCAAAGGAAAGACGGAAAGTATTTATGGTGTCCCAGCATTGTTTCTCCAATGCATCCAACAATACTTGACTTTCTGGACAGTGGCCAAAGACTCCATGAATGGGCCAAAAACTCCATGAGTTGTAGACTTCAGCACGGGGTAGATGTCGATCCTCTGTGCCAGATGGAGGATCCTTTTGGAAGACGACCTATTGTATAAGTTCTTTTTGAGTTATAATATATGAACAAGTTGTTATCATGTTTGTAATCATGGTTGAGATTGAGTATCCCGTAGAATAAAGCTTGTATTTTTGTATTTAGGGATGGTGGATCCCTTTATGGTTTATATGCATGACCCTAAGTGATGACTAAATTATCTATCAAGAATGTCTTTTATGGATGATGCGGAGTGCATCCCTTTATATATTGATTGATTTATCATTAGGAGAGCTTGTGCGGCACCACTCCGAGTAGGTTTATCTATCCTCCGGGGAGTTGGTGTGACAATAGTCGATAGATTGACAAAGTCGGCGCACTTTCACCCGATTAGGATGACTTTCTCGATGGATAAGTATGTGCGATAGTACATTGATGAGATTGTCCATTTACAGGGTGTTCCACTAACATTGCTGTCAGATCGAGATCCATGATTCACGTCTAAGTTTTAGAAAAGTCTACAAGAAGCTTTGGGGACTACTTTAAAGTTCAGTACAACATTTTATCCCCAGACTGATGGGCAGTAAAAGAGGATAATACAGACTTTAGAGGACATGCTCAGAGCATGTGTTTTAGATCTCCGAGGTAGTTGGGAGGATCATTTGTCCCTGATTGAATTTGCGTATAATAATAGTTTTCAGTCAACTATAGGGCTGGCACCCTATGAAGCTTTATATGGAAGAAAATAACGAAGCCCAAGCTATTGGGATGAAGTAAGAGAAATAAAACTACTGGGTCCAGAGATAATCCAAATCACGACTGACAAGATCAAGTTGATTCCAGAAAGACTGAAGCAAGTTCAAGACAAACAGAGAAGTTACGCGGACAACCGACGACAAGACTTGGAGTTTGAAGTGGGGGACCATATGTTCCTAAAAATATCTCCCTAAAAAGGTGTCATGCGGTTCGGGAAGAAAGGAAAGTTGAGTCCTCACTATATCGGACCATATGAAATTATCAGAAGAGTTGGAAGTACTGCATACCAACCAGTCTTGCCTCCGGAGCTATCAAAGCTACACGACGTGTTTCATGTGTCTATGTTGAAGAAATATATGCTAGATCCTTCACATGTTCTAATGGTGCAACCTGATCTAAGGCTGGATCTATCATATAAAGAAGAGCCAGTGAAGGTGTTCGACAGAAAAGAGCAAGTATTGAGAAACAAAATCATACTACTAGTGAAGATCTTGTGGCACAGACATTTCGGAGAAGAAGCCACTTGGAAAAGAGAGGAGGAAATATGGCAGAAGTACCCACGTCTTTTTGAATCAGGTAAATTTTAGGACAAAATTTCTTTAAACAGGGTAGAATGTAACACCCCTTAATTTTTTTAAGAATTCAAATTATGTCACGCCCCAATTAGGAAAAGGTGACCGGCCATGGTTCATGGGCCTGTGGCCCAACGAAACCAAGAGAGCCTTAAACCGTTAGAGCAATTAAACGCTAAAATAACTGAAATAACTCACATGCAAGGTATGATATAAAATGAAGTAAGTATCCAGAAAATCCACTAACATCCACTTGGGTCAAACAGCCCAATAACCCAGAAATATCCAATCCAACTACGATGACTAAAGCATCAATAAAATACTGTCACAAACGAGTCAGAGTAAATGCGGAAGTAAATAAGATATCATGTCATGCTATGAATGAATAGTATCCTAGAGGTCAGAAGCTCGGATCCCGCCACGGCCGTCCATCACCTAAAACCTCTCAATGACTACCTGAAAAATGTAAAGGGACAACGTCAGATATACTGGTGAATAGACCCACGATAGTAATATGCAGTTCAAAAACAGGGATAAAATAAAGTGCATAGTATAAAATAACATGGCATGGTACAGTAATAAGTAAAACAAGATATCACCAAAATCCTTTCCTTTTCCTTTCCATTTATTTTCATTTTTGAAAATGTTCATTTTCTTTTCCTTTGCAAAAATTGGACATCACAGTCCTCAGTAGATACCCATCCATAAATGTCCATAAATCCATAAATAACCAACACCGTATAATGTATAGAATGCGACATGCTCATAAGAGTGGGGAAACCGTACAACAGATAACTGAGTACATAAATAAGTAACCGTGCCAAATATATATAACTCGGGGTATCACAATGACCCATGGATCCAATAACCGAAATAGAGTCACCCCGGGATGGCGCCCGAGGTCTGTTCCCTACACGATCCCGGTTAGGTCAATACAGTCAATTCT
>JAUTBS010023853.1:0-14281 GCA_032361285.1 Aequorea victoria
CACCACACACAAAGATAAGTAACGGGTGACTCACCCTTACTTGTACATAGTTGTTGTAAAGGTTTTGATGTTAGAACATCAATCAAAGAAACTCTCTCAACAGAGTAGATGCTTACAATAAGCTCACAGATGAAAGAGCCAAAATCAAAATAAGAAACAGTTGGGTAATATGTCTTTCTTTCGAAAATGAAAGAACATAATTCTCACGATCTGATCTTGTGTGACTGATATCTCTTGAATTTTCTTCGAGTCAGTGTATGAGTATATGAGATTGAGAGTATCTAATTTTTATTTCTGCTGTGTGAGTCCATTCCAATGATCTATCTTCTGAGTGATCTGATGCTCTTTAAATAGCTTCAATAAAACAGTCGTTGCATTCAAAAGATCACTTTGAATTTCTAAATATCAAGATCTGGATCTTCCGTAAATCAAGCAATGATTTTTATTGATCTGATCTGATATGATTTGTAATCATCCTCAAAAGTAAATTCGATCATCAATGTAGCCGTTGCATTTCAAAAATCTTTTTGAAATCATGCTGTAAATCACAGCTGGTTTTCGCATTAAATTCCTGATATTTCGTAACAGTAGTTTCCTTGATTTGTGCCATGAATCTTGGTGATCTGATTCTGAAATGTCTTGGAATTATATCCATAATTAAAAATGACTTGCATCGATCCGTTTCAATTCAAAAAGGTTCCTGGAATCACGCTGTTAATGGAACTGATCTTCGCAGGATTCACGCTATGTAATTTGCTAAAATCGCGCCATTGGGTCAACTCAAGTTCCTTAAATTACAGATTCTTCTTATTTTGGGTTGAATCATGTAGAGGATGTATCGACTCATGTTCCTTAGACTTCGGAGTCTTTGCTTTGGGTAGACTCATGATCAAGTTGGGTCGACTCATAATCCTTATTCTTCAGAAACTTCGACTGTGGGTCGACTCGTGATGAAGATGTGTTGACTCATGATGATGAAGCCTCGGTTTCTTTCTCAGGCCTTCATTTGGGTTAACTCATGTGATACTTGTGTCGACTCATGATTGCCTTGATCGACTGTGCCTTGTCACGCCTGCCTTGCGTCGACTGGTGCTTTGTCTTGTGTCAGCTCATGTATGCGTTGGGTTAACTCATAATTAACTTGGGTCGACTCATGGTTGCTGCAGAGGACTTTGGATTAACTCACCAATGCCTTTGGGTCGACTCATGGTCGCCTGCTGAACAATATACCGAGAGCTTTCACTTTTGGGTCGACTCAAATACAGAGTTTCTTTTGAAAACTTTCTGTTCTGCTTCTGAGCTTATGCCTTGTTTGAAAAATAATTTAATGATTTTTTCAATCATTTAATATCTGATTTAATACCTGAAATAACTTCAAAACTTATTAAATATAAGGTCAACCCCAATCATGGGTGTTAACCGTTCATAAGCATTAAAATCATTTGAACGATTGATTTAGTTTTAGAAAAAAATATATTCTAAAATCGTTTGGTCTTTATTAAAGTTTTGTTTGTTATCATTAAAATCAATAAACACTTTATAAAACTTTGGGGCTAACAATCTTTCCCATTTTTTATGATGACAAACAATTTAAACAATTTTAAGAAAAACTCTTGATATGATAAATCATATGTTTTAAAATGCTTCCCTTAAGGAGGCGCTTCCTTTTTCAAAGAGAATTTTCTAATATTAATCATTTATACCAAAAATTTAAATCAATCATTTATTCATATTCAAATCAGAATCATCTTAAAAACTGTTAATCATTCAATCATATTGATACCAATTAAAACAGAGAGTCATTCAATCATATTGATACCAATTAAATATGCAAATTAGAGTCAATCATAGTGAAACCAAATTGTTAAACACATAAGTGATGTCTCTTTTTCTATTTTATTTTGCTATGTTTTTTTTAATTATTTCTTCCTCTTTGTCACTGTTTTAACTTTATCTCTCCCCCTTTGTCATCTCAAAAATGAGAGAAAAAATTCACACCAATTAGAGAAAATTACATTCATTCAAGGAGCCATAAGAAACAAGATCAAATATATGTACCAAGAATTTAGATCCATCCAAAGAATGTATGTTCTTTAAGAGGCAGCTCATATACAGAGATTAGAAGAGAAGAGAAAAGATAAGAAAAACATAGAAAACTAAAAGAAATTGTTGCGCATTTATTTGTTCCATTTTGCTTTGCGTTCAGCTGCGGTTTTTCCTTTGTCTTTGTTTTTCCTCTTGTAGGTGATTTCTTCTATTTTTTTTGAGTTCTTCCAAGAGGTCGAAGATCGATGGCTTGCCATTCTTCTTGGCTGGATCAGTCATCTTCTTCTTTCCTTTGTCCGAAATCCATGTACAACTCCAATAAACACATCAACAAAGATTGACAAAGACGAAAAAGATAAATCAATATATAGTAAAAAGTATTGAAGTGTAATTGGTAGCTTTATTTACTTAATTGCAAGTCGTCTTAATATAATGTTTAGTATTTCTTTATGTGGTAGATATCTATCCAATTCAAAAGAATCACATCTAATTATTGTAAAAAGAATCCTTACATGTCTTATAGAATCAATAAACCTATGCTTATGGTATCCCAAGAACAGATCTCTTAAAATATTAAGTTATTCGGATGTCGACTTTGGCGGTTGTAAATTAGACCGTAAAAGTACTAGCAGATCATGCCATTTCTTAGGTAACTCATTAGTTTCGTGATTTTGTATAAGAAATAGAATTCAGTAGCTATCTCAACCACCGAAGCCGAATACATAGCCGTAGAAAGTTGTTGCACTCAAGTACTATATATGAAATAACAACTATAAGACTTTAACTTAAAATATCATAAGATTCTAATAAAATATGATAATACAAGTACTATTAGCTTAACTAAGAATTACATTCAACATTCAAGAACTAAGCATATAGACCATGTGCAAAAAGAAGATATTATATTAGGATTTATAAGTACAAAACATCAACTAGCAGATATATTCACTAAATCCTTAAATAAAAAAATATTTAATTACATTAAAAGTGAATTGGAAATGTTAAATCCATGAAAATCTGCATGTTTCCTTAAATCTTCATTTTTGTCATCAATGGGTCGGCTTAGAAAGTGTCATGAGTCGACTCAAGACGCTATGTTGCCTAAGTGTTGGACGTTGTTCGGTCGACTCACAAGGTATCATGAGTCAACTCACGTAGCTATTTTTGCTTACGTGTTGGACGAAGTTGGGTCGACTCATAAAGAGTTATGAGTCAACTCAAGTAGCTTATTTTTGTCGAATCCCTAAAATTGCAATTGGGTCAACTCAAGTTGTTAATGAGTTGATTGAGAACAAGGGTATATAAACATAACATTGTTCTGTGGAGGCCCAAACATTTAAAACATAAATGACTTCCCTCTCTCTCATAAGTCGATTCACGGCGCCGTTCTTCCACCTCTCAATCCTCTGAACTCCTTCTCTAAATCTCTATCTCTCAACCCTAATCCCCATATTGCTATTTCACGTCATCTCGTATCCCCTCTCTCTCTCTTGCGATAAACCCTTGTATCGTTTCTCCTTGAACCTCACTTTATTAACTTTATTCTACATGGATCCCTCCAATTCGTTGAACGTCTCCAAATGGAAGCAAGCTGATCAAGGAGAAAGCTCCATCAAGAAGAAGAAGAGTAAAAAGGGCTAGGGTCCCTCATCTACTGAGGTTTAGTGTTTAGACCAAGAAACTCAAGAAAGGTATAAATAGCTCTTTAAGACCCGGTAGGTCCCTAATGGGCGCTATATAGATTTTCAATTCTTTGATCTTACAGAGATGCAATTTAGGAAAGGGTTAATTACACTTAGACCCCCTCCATTCAAGCCTAATTACACTTGGACCCCCTCTGTTTCTTGAAATTACACTTACACCCCTTACTGCATTATTTTTTTGTAACAGTTTGATCCATTCGTTAGTTGACCATCTGTTGACCATCAATAATAGTAAATTATTTTATTTAAATGCCAATTTTACCCCTCTAACTGCATATTAATTTACTGTTCAGATGAAGGAGGACTGGAATTAGGGGGCATTTTGGAAGGTTGGGATTGGGGTTAATTAGGGAATGGTGGTTTGGAGGGCTGGGATTGGGATTGTTCTAGTTGGGATTGGAGGATTTTGAACTTGCGATCGAGCGAGGATTGTTGGGAGGTGAAGTGCGAATCGAGGTCGGGCCATGTGAGAGTGAAGGAAGAGAAAGAAGACGAGTGGGCTTGAAGATCTTCGAAGGCTTTTCAGAGGTTCTCTTTCTTTGCATTGCCGAGTTTCAGAGCCCTCCAAGATTGTTTTCTATGTCGCCATTTCTGGGTACTGAACTGGATAAACCCTAATTTGCACAAATCTATTTTTATGTGGCTGAGAACTCGTTCACATATTTCTAAAGACGACGCGCTCGCGAGTTTGCTATTTTCCCCGTGGAAGCTGGTTTTGGTTTCCCCAAATCACCAAAATCAAAAGCAAAGAGTTAGTGTGTATAAATCCAGAACCAGCTTCCTCCTCATCTTGTATTGGGGATTTTCAATTTGAGGATTTTCCCATGATCTAAGCGCTTGAGATGTTGTGGTGGTGGGCATAGTCGACGGTGGTAGGGTGGACGACGGTGGTGGAGATGTTGTGGTGGTGGGCATAGTTGACGGTGGTGAGGTGGACGACGGTGGTGGGGTGGACGACGTTGGGGGGTGACGACATTGGCGGTGGAGGTTAACAGACCTCTCTTTCTCTCTTCCTCTCTTCCTCTTCCTCCCTCTCTCTTCCTCTTTCTTCCTCTCTTCCCTCGTCGCCCCAACACACACACAAATTGAAGAAGGAGAAGTGGAAGATCATAGGCTTCCAATGACCAAACCACCCAAATCCCTAACCCCCTCAATCGCTCTCTCCCTCGTCGGTTCCTCACTGGTTTCTCTCTCATGGAGGTTTGCGCTCGTGGTGGTGGTTGGTATATCCCTCGGTGGTGGTTGGATGGACGACGACAACCGTGAACAGGGATTTCGGTGGTGGGTATTACTGCCTTATTCGATTGGGATTTCGGTGGTGGGTTTTGATTGAGCTCCTTTGATTTGGGTTTTGATTTCGGTGTTGGGTTTTTAGTGAGAGAAGAGTAGAAGGATGATGAAAAGTCTTTGAGCGTAAATTAGTAAATTTGATAACGCCGTTAACGGCGTTATCTGACAAGGGGTGTAAGTGTAATTTTGAAAAATAAAAGGGGTCCAAGTGTAATTAGGCTTGAATGAAGGGGGTTTAAGTGTAATTAACCCTTTAGAAAATGGTTTACTGAGTTAGGATGGTATAATTTTGTTACCATCAAAGAACCGATTTAACCAGAACTCTGTAAGATTGCTTATGCCCATAGGCATGTTATAGTGGGCAATTAAGGACTATTTTTGAGTAGTTGGGTAAAGAAAAAAGACCTAGTCTTTGGGGACCAATTAATCAATAAAATCATTGAAGTCCCAAGTAATGAGAGATTTATTGATGATCAAGAACGTGTTACTAATACACAAGCTCAGAGAGAGCCTCGTCATAGTGGGAGGGTCAGGTAACAGCCTGACAGGTTGGTGTATTTGGGTGAACACTTTGATGAGATCCTAGGAGAACATTAACTAGAACCCAAAAACTATAACGAAACTATTCAAGATAAGGACTTTGGTCTTTGGATGAAAATTATGAATTCAGAGATAGAATCTATGCATTCCAATCATATCTGGGATCTTATTAATTTTTTGGATGGGGTAAAACTCATCGGATGCAAATGGATCTAAAGAGAAAAATATTGATAGACGAGAAGGTGGAAACCTTCAAAGCTAAACTTATTGCAAAAGAGTTTACTCAGAAAGAATAGATCGATTATGAGGAAACTTTTTTGCTATTAGCTATACTTAAGACTATCAGGATTCTTTGATATGATGTAGCTAGATAATTTCATGGTAAGTAATCAAGAGAGTAAAGTATGCAAGTTAGAAAGATCCATTTATGGACTTAAGGAAACATCTAGGTATTCGAACATCCGGTTTGATGAGGTAATCAAGTTTTTTTTATCTTTATCAATGTCTGGATGAAACCTATATACAAAAGAGTTGACGCTAGCGTGGTGATATTTCTTGTACTTTATGTTGATGATATAGTTCTCATCGGTAACGATGTGGGAGCATTATCTAAAATAAAGGTGTGGCTGTGAAGACAGTTCGATATGAAAGACTTAGGAGAAGCCAGTCACATTCTTGTGATCAAACTTATGCGGGATCAGGATAAAAGGATGTTAGGTTATCCCAAGCACATTATATCGATAATGTTCTTGCTAGATTCAGTATGCAGGATTTCAAGAATGGAATTTTTCCTTTTAGGCATGGAATCAATCTATCTATGGATCAGTGTTCTAAAACACCTGATAAGATAGAAACTATGAAGGGCATTCATTATGCTCCGACAGCCGAAAGTCTCATGTATGCTATGCTATGTACTAAACCGGATATCTGTTTTGCCGATTGGCATGGTTAATGGATTTCAATCTAATCTAGACAAAGAACATTGGATAGCGGTAAAGCATATTCTAAAGTATTTAAAATGAACTAAAGATTATGTGCCGGTTTACCAAACTGAGAGTCTTATAACCACAGGGTAAACTGACTCAGATTTTCAGTCAGATAGATAATCCAGTAAGTATTACCTGATTCAAGAGATCGATTAGATAGATGATGTGATTGTGACAAAGATTGCATCAACAGATAACCTGGCATATCCTTTATGAAAAGCCTAATGGCTAAGACTTTCAATAGTCACGTAGAGAATCTAGATTTGAGATGTATGACCACATGACCTTAATAATAAATGGGAGATTATTGGGGTTTTATATAAAACAAGTTTTATATATTTTATAATAATATAATGGATTGTCTAAACCCTTTTATATCTGTGTTTGTGGAAAAAGTATTATAATTATTTATAATTAATATACGAAATATTGTTAATTATACATAGTAAGAATTCTGGTGAGTAGAGCTTGGCTTACTTACAGAAGATCAGAAGTGCAGTTCTTGTATAATTAATTAGTTCACAACCTAAATAGGGTTGACATCCTATCGGTATAACTGCAGCCACAATCTTAGTGGTTTATCTTAACCATAAAAATTTGTTTGATAATTTAAGAGAGATTGTGTTCGGTACACGAGGAATGTATTTAACATGACCAAAGGTGAAATTAAAGTCCATATACTGACATGATTGAACTTATACAATTTCACAGCTTGCTCAAAATCTTATAGATTCTTAATCTCAAGAAATATTAAATGATCACAGATTTTAGTATTTTATTACTTTTAATTATTTACGGGCGAGATTCAATCTTATTGTTTTAATAGATCCTGTAGTTTGGATAATAAATATTAGAATATGATTAGTGTTATATTTTGGAAGAATCTGTGTCCAGAATAATTCTGGATTATAATACCACATTGATAAATTCATAAATTTTGTTACTACCAGTAAATCTGATCACTGGATTATTAATTTAATCCGATAATGTATCAAATAAATTGAATTTGGTAATTAAAAATTATAAATATTAGTGAAATTAAATTATCAGTTATTAAATTTTACTAAGTGGGTATTGAAAATTTAATACGGAGAATTATATTATTTGCTATATAACTCGGCAAATAAGGACTCTTATCGTAATTGACCTGAGATAATTAAATTAGAGTGCAGTTGTAATTATTTAGTAAATTAATTACAATTAAAAAAATTAAAAATATATCACGGGGTGCTGATAAGTAATTTTTTAATTCTTTTGAAAGCCAATTTAATTATTATTCTTGGGTCCCCATTGTAGTCCATAATTGTAAATTAGGTTCATCTTCTCACTCGACCTAATCTATAAATATGAGTCTTATTGTGATTTTATGTCACAATAAGAACAACTCATTTTTATAGACGACTAGAATTTGAGAGATCAAAAAATAGAGGAGACACGGTGACCAGTTTTGGTGACCACCCACCAGATCTTCTTACTGATCGTGCAATTGGATTATACACCTGAAGATTCGAGGTTGCAGTACTGATTTAAACTCTGGGTTATCTAATTAATTAATCTGTATTAATGATCTAACCTAAGATTTGTAGGCGGTTTTCTGCAAGAATCTAATAGAAATTAGGTTGAGTGGGTGTCTAAAACCTTCTCACTCGGTACCTTAGCTTCCGAACCCAATCTGTAGTGATGAAATGACTAAGTCTAATCCAAAGAGAGTCACGCATAGGCTTTTGGACCTTAAAACTATGTGGTGACTCAGTTTGTACCAAACTTCCATTTTGAGGCTATTATGATCGTAATTGAATTGACGGATGTCATATATTCGAGAATCGATCATTTGTGTAAAGACCCGAATTTTCATAAAACTTAATCTTGGTGTAAACTCACCCTAATAGTGCAAAAGAAGTTAAAACCCTAAGTTTAACTTCCAGTAAACTCTAAAGATGCTACAAATAAAATCTCATGAATTAAAATAATGAGCTTAGATAAAGGAGATTAAACCCTAGATGAGATTTTCGGTAAACTTTAAAAATCTTATGAGCAAGATTCCATAAATTAAATTAATGAACTTATGGACTAAAAAAAGAACTTAAGACTTAGGGAATATAGAAAAGAAATAATTCAAGAAATAAATCTACTCTTCAATACTTGTAGAAAAAATACATATACACATGAATACACCTCATGAGATGAGAAAATTATGACATGACAATTAAAAAGATAAAAATGAGGAAAGAAAGACTGAAATAGGAGAATGGTGAACAAAAGAGGAAAATTTATAAAAATAAATTTTATACCCAATAAAGAACAATTATTTCCATACATAAATAGAAATATACACACGTGTATATCTCATAAGAAGACGAATACATGAAGGAATTAATTAGAAAAAATAAATCAAGAGAGAATGGTAACATGAAGAGACCTTAGGAAGACTTTTTCTTCCAAAAACCCCATTAGCTCATCATGAAGATTATTCTTTCAAGTAAGACCGCTATTCTCCTTAAGTTATCATGTACTCTTTTGGAAGAATTTCTTTCTAAGAATACCATCATACTTGAAGTGACTAAAATTAGAAAAATAAATTAAGAAAGAATAGTGCCATGAAAAGACCTTGGAAATACTTTCTTTTCCAAAAATCATTTTTCTCATCATGAGAATTACTCTTCCAAGCATGGCCATCATCCCTATTAGGTCATCATGTATCCTTTGGAAGACTTTCTTTCCATAGATATCATCAAGAATGAGGTGACCATTGAATGACAATTAAAGAAAGAAAAAGAAAAAGAAATTCTTGAAAATCTTTAACAACTCCCACACTAAACCTCATACCTATATAAAGGACCCTTCTTCCCACACTTTAAATATTTTTCTCCCACTCTCTCCCTCTCTAAAATTCGGCCAAGGAAGAACGCCAAAGGAAGAGAAGAAAAGGGAATGAAGAAGAAGGAAGAATAAATGAAGAAAAGGAGTAGGGAATTAAAACTAAGTCCTAACATCCATAAACCAAGACTTACCAAGTAAGAAATTCTTTAAACTCTTCATTTCTCTCCTAATATCATCTTCTTATCTATAATCATCTCTAAGATAAAATAAGTATGAACAATAATAAAGATGAACCAAGAAAAAAAGAAAAGAAAGTATGGAATCTTATTCTAGGAAAACTTTTTAATGATCAAAGAAAAAAAACAAATAATGTAAGAAGTGATTGGTGCCTTATGATGAACATGTTGTGTAAAATCCCGTAAAAATTTTAATTTTTCTAAAAAAAAAAATTATTAAAATAAAATAATAAGTTAATTTACTTAACAAAATAATAAAATTTATTAAATGAAAGTTTTTTAAAATTTAAAATAATTTAAATAAGTAATTAATTAAGTTAGGAGGAGGAAAAGAAAAGACAAAATAAAGAAGAGACAAAATAGGGAAGAAGACAAAAGGAGAAGAGAATCAAAAAAAGAAAAAAAAAAGGAAAAGGGTCAGTGGGTGGAGGACTATACGGAGGGAATCCTGGAGGATGTCCCAAGGTGTGCCTATAAGGGGGGCCTCCCCCTCCCTCACTCCCTCACCTCACTCCTCAGCTCTCTCTCTCTCCCTCATTACTTCCCTGAGTTATTAACTCTCTCTCTCTCTCTCAAGAATTTTACTCTATAGTTCTCTCACCCCTCTCAGCTCCTCAGCTCCAACACCAGCACCACCACAGCCATCACTGGCCGCCACCATCATCACCGTTCACCACCACCTTGCACAACCACCACGATCGTCATCACCACACCTGTGATTCACCTTCTTCACCATTGGATGATTTCTGGTATGAAATTCCTCTATTTCTATTTTGTTCACACTGTATGTATATATAACAATATGAAACGATATATATATATACATGCATCTTCATATAGTTCGACTCTAGGAATAAATAACCAAAGCACGAAAATGAATATGTTATACCCTCAAATCAAATCATATATAATCAAAAATTATATAACAATGGGTATATATATACATATATATATATATATATATATGTTACAGTCACCTATATATATGTATAATCTCATGGATAAAAGAATCATGAAATCGATCACCATTGTATGTTTAAAATTTTTAAAAATATGTTAGAACATCATAGATAATGATTAAAGAAGAGAAATGAGGAAGAAAAGCATGGAAAAACTGAGTTTCAAAAGCCAATAATGGTTGCTCCGTATTTTGGGTCGACCCTTTCAGGGATTGGGTCGACTCACATGCTGTAAATGACCTGTTTTTGAGCTTCTAGGGGTTTTTCGTCCTGACGGGACTCGTCGGCGTCCGGGCAAAACTCGACAGATTGCCGCTGTTATGTTTTCCTCGGGTTGTGTCGACTCGTGGTCTCTATGGGTCGACCCAACCTTGCCTTGACCACATCGGGTCGACACAAATTACCTTTGGATCGACTCAACTTGCCTTAGAATGGACCAAACCCACTTAGGTCGACACCCAGCCATTTGGTGTCGACTCAAAGCTTCTGGAAACCAATTTGTGTCGACCCAAACCTTGTTTTGGTCGACTCACAGCAACACAAATATAAAAAATAAATTAAAACTAATTCAAAGGTGTTAGGCTCCATTTGGATACCTGTTTAAAACGCTTTAAATCAAATTATACTCAATCTAATACTTGAAATTAATTCTAAAGAGTTTAAGCCTTATTTGGGCATTAATTTAAGAACATACTAAATCAATTAACAATTGAATTAACTTCATAAACAAATATGAAAAATTATTAAATGGGTTAAGGGACCGTTTGGTAGCTTAGATTATTTTTTTTAGCTTCTTTTAATTATCTAGATTATTGCATTGTAATTAGGTTGACGTAGTTTGTATTCTAATACCTTTAAACTTTAGCTTAGACCGAGGTGAGTGAATTCTTGCTATTTATCTTTCAAATAAATTATCGTATTTTTTCAAAACTATTTTGCAACTGTTCTTTCTTTTTAAATGCTTTTAATTTATTATGTATGTTTCTTTATTTTGTAAAATCATTATACAACTGTTTTAAAGAAAATGTATATGTTTTAATATTTATAAAACAAATTGAATGATATACTCTTCTACAAACTCATGACATAACTGTTTTAAGATAAAGAAAAGAAGAATTATTCTCTTATTTATATATGGTGCGATCATGAGATAAGATTCTTGGAATATGAAAACGTCCAAGGGATATTTCTCTTCGGAGATGACTTTGGTCAGCTAGGGAACAAAACTGGTTTGAATCTTGTGTTGACCCTAATTGACTCAACGGTTAAGGGACAGCCCGGGTGAGTCTGGTGACCTTAACTGGAATCGTGTAGGGAACAAACCCAGGCGTCAACCTGTGGTGACTCTATTTTTTGATATTGGATCCAAGGGCCAAAAGGCCCCGAGTTATGATGTAGCATTGATACTATTTATGCTCAAGCTGTTTCTAGAGCAATTGATTGATTATTCTCACTCTCTGATGAGCATGTCGCTATACCATATTATGATGATACTGACATATTATGTCTTATGATTAGAGGACACCTGATGTCCAGTTTTAATGAATTAATAAGAGAAAAATATATGTATTTTCAAGAATGAAATGAAATAAAATGAAATAATTTAATGAGTTATGTGTTTACCTTTTTGATTATACTGTATATACCATGCTATGATTATATTATCGTACAAACTATTTGAATCCCTGTTTTAGAATTGTATTGTACTATGCACGTTCCATTCACCAGTTTTGATTGACGTTGTACTTTAACATTTCAGGTAACCTGTGAGGAATGATCTAGTTAACAGACTACTGCGTGGGATCCAGGACATATGACCTCTAGGACATTCTATTTCATTTGTTTTCGCATTGTTTAATACATTTTATTATTGATACAGTGGTATCGTTACGAAGATATTATGGGTTGTTGACCCAGTTTGATGATATGGGATTTAAATTGATTAGATCTATGGAAATGAATATTTTTTTAGCATATAGTTAGCTAAATTAATGTTAAGACTTACTTGGTTTGTTGGGCCAATACCCACGAACCATGGCCGGTCACATTTCCCAATTCGGGACGTGACATCGGTTCTCGGCGTTGTGCTCATCGATGAATCTCAGGTTATCCACTAAGATCTAAAACCTCATCTCTTTCTCGCCCAGGGCGTTGTAGGACTTACCATTCTTGACCAGCCACGACTCGTACAAAGCCATTACCTCTTCGTCAATCTTCCAGCTCGATCTATCGTCGTGTTTTTCATCATAGCTGACGATCGACATGTCCAACGCCAATGATAACGCAAAGATCATGAAAAATAAGAGGACGACCATGGAGACAAAGGATCTAAACAAAAAATAAGAGGACGACCATGGAGACAAATGATCTAAATGTACTGCCCGACCTTTTTCATCAGATCTTGCATCCCTTTGGGAGGTTCCATTGTCAGGGAACTTCTAAGCTCACTTTCCTTGGAGAGCCTAAGTCTAAATGAGGTTACGACTGTTTCTTCGTCGCAGGGCTCAATATTATTAAACCGAACATCGATCTTCTTGGGAATCTCTGTGAAAGTTACGAACCTGTAGACACCCCATTTTTTATTAAACCGAACATCGATCGATTTTCGTGGCCTTCCAATGATGAAAAGTGCATCAGTAACATCTAAAGGAACTTCGACACGTATTCGAAAGTCCGAAGGTACTTCCAAGTGCAACCCCGAACACCCCGAAATAATCCCAAACACTCCGAAACAACCCCAAACACCCCGAGACAACCCAAAACAAAATTCCAAAAATACCCCTAAGAACCAATCCTGCGTGTGCAACCTCACCATGCGCACGCACCCTCCCTCAAAAGATTCCACGTAACCTTAAAACACTCCATTGCTAGCGGACGCCATGTCAAAATTATTCAATACCCCAAATCACCTCAGGACCACAAAACCCACCCCAAACCGACCTATGACCCTACGTGCGCAACCTCCCACCATGCGCACGCAATGTCCCACCATGCGAACGCCACCTTGGAGAAAACTTTGGCTCCAAGTTTCTTCCCCCTCGAATTCTCTATAAATAAATCCCCCCTCATTTATTACACATCTCTCACCACATAAACATCTTCAACTTCTCTCTCCACCCCCATTACCTCTCAAAATCCCGAAAAACCTCGAAACATATCTTCGAACCTTCGAAAAACTTTGAATCTTCGGATATCTTCTTCAAAAAACCACCCCGAAGTAACTTTCAAAATTCCAAAAATTCCAAACGCTCTCCAAGGTCAGTAATCTCTCCAGTTCTTCAGGAAAACTCGAGAAAACCCATATAAAGCCAAACCCTACCCAAACACATTCCCAAACCCTTGTCTTCGCTACACTTGGAAGACCCCGAAGGCTCAGAAAATCGTGCGGAGGACTTCCCGGAGACGTGCCAAACGTGAGGAAAGGCTGCGGGAGCTGATCGAAGCTTAGAGGAAGTACTCGGAGAGCTGTGGGGACCCGCCCTCTCATCGCCCCGCCTCTCGGAAAGAGCGGGGAGAGGATGGTTTTTTCACCAAAATGCGCATCTTGTGATGGGTCTGAGGACCGCGCGAGTTTCTTTTCAGAGTCGCCACTTGGTTTTGGGAAAAACCAAGAAACCAAAAAAAGGGCCGTTTTCAAGGTAAACCAGCCCGTCATTACCAGAGATCTTGGTTCGGGAGCCGGGGTACGAAAGGGGAAGGTG
>JAUTBS010023964.1:0-14279 GCA_032361285.1 Aequorea victoria
GACCACTGTGCCTTGGTGTCGACTCATGGCCCTCATGAGTCGACTCATGGTGGCAGCCCTGCTTTGTGTCGACTCACGAGCTCTATGAGTCAACACATGTGACATGCCAAGACCTCTGGACCCCTTGAGTCAACCCACATCCTCTGTGTGTCGACTCACAGAACACTTTTGTGCCTAATGGTCCACACCAGCCCCCTTAGCATCGAGCCCTTGACACTCGAGATCCCTTGGGTTGACTCACAGACCCCATTAGTCGACCCGCAACCCTTGTTATACTTTGACAGACCACATTGGGTCGACCCACAGCCTCTGTGTGTCGACTCATGACGAACCCGAGGGGTTTGGGTCGACTCACAACCTTTGTGTGTCGACTCATTGTCTATGCCGTGACCACCTACCACATTGACTCGACACACAGCCCTGTGGTGTCGACTCATCCTTTCCTTTGGACCTGTTTGGGTCGACACAAGGGCCAATTGTGTTGACTCATGGTCGAAATATTTTAAATAAATTTCAAAAAAATTAATTCTAATACTTCAGCCCTGTTTGGGCATCAGTTTATGGATAAATTAAGTTAATTGAAGATTAATTTAACACCATAAAAATATAAGAGAATTATTAAATGGGTTAAGGAACCATTTGGTAGTTCTAAGTAGATTCTTTAGCATTGTTTAATGTTTTGTATTATTCCATTACATCAGGTTGAGAATATTTACATCCATTGTTCAGTAGAAGATAGCTTGGACTTGAGGTGAGTAGTTTTCATTGGTAATGAGATATTTTAGGCTCTCCAAGCACTAGTGGGCATACTTACCGGGCAACAGGCCCAACCAAGGGCAGCTATCAAAAACAGATCTATGACCATAGATAAAGGGTCCGTATTTGAGAACTTCATAAAGATTTGCCCTCCGACCCTTAAAGGGTCAACCAATCCCGAAGAAGTGGAGTTGTGAAAGCTAGAAATTGAGAACATCTTCGAGCGTTTGAGTTGCTCCAATGATATGAAGGTATCATTAGTAACCTATGTTCTTCAAGGACCTGCAGAGCATTGGTGGCATATGGTTAAGCGTCAATTTGAAGGAAGGGAGCAGAAGCTCACTTGAAAGAAATTCTTGGAGCTGTTCGATGAAAAGTTCTATTCAATAGCAATCAAAAAGTAGAAACATATTGAGTTCTTATCAATGGAGCAGAAGTTGATGACCGTAGCTGAGTACGAGGCAAAGTTCGCGGAGTTATCAATGTTAGCACCGCAGCATGTCGCGGATGAGGCAGATAAGGTAACCATGTTCGAGAGGGGCTTGTGCCCTGCTATCCGTAGTCGTGTGTCAATACTCGAGGGAAAAACCTTGTCTGAGGTAGTGACCAAGGCCCTTCTGGCGGAAAGAAGTTTGGATGACACGCAAAAATATCGAAAATCACAGCCAAAGAGGAATATAGATCAGAAATCGACCGGGAATCATAATGGAGGTGGCAATCCTCCTAAGAAGACACACACTCAAGGACAGCCCCAGAATTTGAATGGGAGAGACGCAAAATAATAGACTGAGAATCCGTGCAACAAGTGTGGAAAAGTTCACCCTCGTGTACAGTATTGTGATGGAACACAGAAGATGTGCTATACTTGTGGTAAGACCGGACAACTGTCCACTTACTGTAGGAACAAAAGGATGGGAGGACCACATTAGCAGCAGTCAATTCAAATTCAGAAACCAGCAGCGTATATCACTGTACCAGCTCTAGCCCAGCAGAACCGTTAGGGAGGACAGAAACAACACAACTACAACAAGCCACAAGGACAAGCAGCAGCTACTCAGGGACGTGTCTACGCCCTCACACGCAAGGAGGCTGAAGCTTCACCATCTATGTAGCAAGGTATTATCACTATAACTTGTGTACCTCCTAAGACTCTTTTTGATTCTGGCGCTACACATTCGTTTGCCACGCCAAAATTCTTGCATCGTCTATCTATGATCATAGAACCGTTAGATGGGTACTTCTCCGTGTCCACTCCTGTTGGGGACATAGCTGTGTTGTGAGAGAGATATTGTCTTAGTATTGTGGAATTAGGAAACAAGTTGTTTCTGGTAAATCTTATTTCTATGGCTATCCGTGATTTTGACGTTATCTTGGGCATGAATTGGCTTTTCAAGCATCACGCAACCGTAGACTGTTATTATAAAATGGGTAATTTTTGATATCCCTGGGCAACCCACGTTCTTCTTTCAAGGAGACATGGGGTTAGCAGCCCTTCATTAAAATCGGTCGTTGAAGAGAAGTTACGAATGTCTTTTGGCCTCTGTGTTAGGCACGAAGGTATCTGAAGCGAAGTTAGAGGAGCTATCTGTTATGAAGAAGTTCCCAGATGTCTTTCCTGAAGACTTGCCTGGTATTCCTCTGGATCGTGAAATTGAGTTTACGATAAATCTTCTTCCTAGTATTCTGCCTATCTCTAAGACACCGTACAGGATGGCACCGTTGGAGCTAAGGGAGTTGCAAGCTCAGTTGCAAGAATTGTTGGACAAAAGTTTTGACCGACCCAGTGTTTTGCCATGGGTAGCACCAGTATTATTTGTGAGAAAGAAAGATGGTTCCATAGGGCTATGTATTGACTACCGAAAGTTGAATAAGGTTACTGTCAAGAACAGGTACCCGTTGTCGTGCATCGCCAATTTTTTTGATCAACTTCAAGGAGCACAGGTTTTCTCGAAGATTGACTTGCGGTCTGGTTATCACAAATTAAAAGTCAAGAAGGCGGATGTCTCAAAAATGGCTTTCAGGACTCGATATGGTCATTATAAGTTCTTAGTTGTGCCTTTTTGTTTGACCAATACTCCTGCAGCTTTTATGGATTTGATGAATCGGGTCTTTAAGCCCCAGCTAGATCGCTTTGTTGTTATTTTCATCGACGACATTTTGATCTACTCAAAGAGCAAGGAGGAGCACGAAGAACATCTGCGAGAAGTTTTTCAAACTCTTCAAGAGAAGTTGTACGCAAAATTCAGCAAATGTAAATTCTAGTTGGACAGTATTTCATTTTTTGGACACGTTATCGGCAAGGACGGAGTTTCGGTGGATAGCAGCAAGATCGAGGCAATTGTTGATTGGCAGCGTCCGACGTTAGTTACTGAAATATGCAGTTTCTTAGGACTGACAGGCTATTATGGACTGTTCGTGAAAGGGTTTTCTTGCCCTGCCCTGCCACTTACTAGCCTTACTCGAAAGGGAGTGAAGTTCGAATGGTCGGACAAATGTGAAGACAGTTTTCAAGAGCTCAACCGGAGGTTGACTTCAGCACCAGTTCTGGCACTACCTACTGGAAGAAGGAATTTTGTAATTTTCAGTTATGCATCACACCAAGGTTTGGGTTGTGTTTTGATGCAGCACTGGAAGGTAATAGCGTATGCCTCACGACAGTTGAAGATTCATAAGAAAAATTATCCTACGCACAACTTGGAGTTAGCAGCTATTATTTTCGCATTAAAGATTTGGCGGCATTATCTTTTTGGAGAATATTGTTAAATCTACAACGACCACAAAAGCCTAAAATACATCTTTACGCAGAAGGAGCTTAATTTGAGGCAAAGACGATGGCTCGAGTTGCTGAAGGACTACAACGTGGAGATACTCTACCATGAAGAAAAAACAAACATTGTGGCAGATGCGTTGAGCAAAAAATCTTTGGGAAGCAGCTTAGCGGCATTGACAGTTCAGCATCAGCTTTTGGAAGGTTGGAAGTGGAAGTTCTATAGTGTGGAGGGATCGCTTTGTGCTATCAGTTGACCGTGAGACCTACATTGTTGGAGATGATTCATTTGGCTCAGCAGGATGATCTACAGTACAAGAAAAATATGGACGAGTTACGTAAAGGAGAGGTAAAGGACTTCAGCATCAGCGATGAAGGAGTTCTCAAATTCAGAAGCCGAGTGTATACCTGCCGACGAAGAGCTGAGGAAAGAGATTCTGACCGAAGCTCATAGTTCTGGATACAGTATTCATCCGAGTAGTACGAAGATGTATAGGGATCTTCGTGAGCACTTTTGGTGGAATGACATAAAGCGGGACATAGCGGAATTCGTGGCACAGTGTTTGACTTACCAATAAGTGAAGGTTGAGCATCAACGACCAGCAGGGAAGCTTCAACCATTACCACTACCCAAGTAAAAATAGGAGAACATCACGATGGACTTTGTATCCGGGTTACCTCTTACCCGCAGCGGACACGACGCAGTATAGGTGATTGTGGATCGTCTTACGAAGTCAGCTCATTTTATCGCCATTAAAATGATGTACTCTTTGGATTATTTAGCGCAGTTGTATGTGCGGGAGATTGTACGACTTCATGGTTCACCTATTTCTATTATTTTTGATCGTGACCCTCATTTCATTTCAATGTTTTGGAGTTTCCTACAGTCAGTTATGGGTACTCAGTTGGACTTCAGCTCAACTTATCATCTGCAAACCGACGGCCAGTCGGAGAGGACCATACAGACCTTGGAGGACATGTTGAGAGCTTGCGGGTTGGACTGGAAGGGTAAATAGGACGATAAGTTACCATTGATAGAATTTTTCTACAACAACAGTTATCACTCTAGTTTGGGGGTTGCACCTTATGAAGCCTTGTACGGGCAGAAGTGTAGATTCCCGTTGTGTGGGTATGAAGTTGGTGAGCGACAACTTCTTGGACCTGATTTTGTGGAAGATCCATCTCATAAAATTTTGGTGATTCGGAACAAGTTGTTAGCAGCTCAAAGTCGTCAAAAGAGCTATGCCGATGTGCGAAGAAAAGACTTAGAGTTTTTAGTTTGTGACATCGTATTCCTCAGGGTTTCGACTTGGAAAGAAATTATTTGCTTTGGCAAGAGGGGGAAGTTGAGTCCCCGGTATATCAGACCTTTTGAGATTCTTGACCGTATGGGTGAGGTGGCATATCGTGTGGCCTTGCCACCTAACCTCACCGGTGTGCATAATGTATTACATGTCTCTATGTTGAGGAGATATGTTTACAGTCCGTTGCATGTGATAGATTACGAGCCGCTTTAGGTTCAGGAGGATTTGAGCTATGATGAGTAACGAGTGCAGATTTTTGACATGAAAGAGAAGGTTCTACGGAACAAATTGATTCTCCTGGTCAAGATCCTTTGGCGTAATCATAAGGTTAAAGAAGTTACGTGGGAACGCGAGGACGAGATTCGCGAGTTTTATCCCCACTTGTTTCCTCAAGGTTAGTTTTAATTTCGAGGATGAAATTCTTTTAAGGGAGGAGAATGTAAAATCCAAAAAAAATTAAATTTTTTTAAAAAATATATTTATTGATTTAATAATTCAATTAATCAATTCATAAATAAACAAATTAAATAAAATTCTAATTAACTAGAAAAATTTCCAAAATGATGAATTATCCAAAAGTTCATTTAAACTTTAAATAAATTATCTTGTTAACAATTAAACGAATTAATAATAAAAAGGATAATGGTTTCAGCAAATAAGGCAACTGCCGAATCTGTTGGGACATAGATTGGAATTAGGATTTGATCTCTGATCTTCAGGCCCCATTCCAAAATATATGGGATCCGCTCCCCCAATTGCCTCCACGTTCTCATTATCTCAAACCCTCAAAACTCTCTCGATCTCATTCTCTGTTCTCTCTCTACATCGCTCTCTCTCTCTCTCCCTCTGTGAGTTTTCTCTCTCACAACCCTCTGCCATCATTGAAAGCACCATTGCCACCACCACCAGGCATTGGCTTGGATCACTGGAGGCATCACCACCACCGAAACCACCACCATCATCATCCTTGGGATCCCCATCACCATTAGGTGATTTCGGGTAAGTTATTCCCTATTTCTAGATTTTAATACAGTGAAATTGATATACATATTTAGATCATCGTAGAACAGTAGGTAGTTAAATTTAGATCACCAAGCATGAGGATAAATAAGATTATATCATGTCTATAACATTAGAACATAGATCAACACATATATAATCAGAATATATATATATATATAAACAGTGAATATATATATTTATTTTACATAACAGTTATATATATATATATATATATGTTGAAAACCGAAAACTAATCACACAGAAATCCACTAATAGAATATGTTTAGATCATGCCGAAACATGATAAAATACCATCAATAATAATTAAAGTGGAGAAAAGAAATCAAAAACTAAGAAAAATCGAAGCTTGAACAACCTCCCATAGCTGTCGTGAGCAGTTTGGTCGACTCACGCCTCGGTTGAGTCGTCCCAAGTAACGTGGGTGGGAGATCTCGTGCTTTGGTGTCGACTCATGGCCCTCATAAGTCGACTCATGGTGGCAGCCCTGCTTTGTGTCGAATCACGAGTTCTATGAGTTGACACATGTGACATGTCAAGACTTCTGGACCTCTTGGGTCGACTCACACCATGGTTGGGTCCATCTAGTGCCTCTGTTTTGTCCTATGAGTCGACCCACATCTTCTGTGTGTCGACTCACAGAATACTTTTGTGCCTAATGGTCGATACCAGCCCCCTTGGCATTGACCCCTTGACACTCGAGATCCCTTGGGTCGACTCACAGACCCTATGAGTCGACCCACGTTCTTATTATACTTTGACAGACCACATTTGGTCGACCCACAGCTTCTGTGTGTTGACTCATGACCAACCCGAGGGGTTTAGGTCGACTCACAGCCTCTGTGTGTCGACTCATAGTCTATGTCGTGACCACCTACCACCTTTAGTCGACACACAGTCCTGTGGTGTCGACTTATCCTTCCCTTTGGACCTGTTTGGGTCGACACAAGGGCCAATTGTGTCGACTCATGGTCGAAACATTTTAAATAAATTTTTAAAAAACTAATTCTAATACTTAGGCCCTGTTTGGGCATTAGTTTAAGGATAAATTAAATTAATTGAAGATTAATTTAACACCAGAAAAACATAAGGGAATTATTAAATGGGTTAAGGGTCCATTTGGTTGTTCTAAGTAGATTCGTTAGCATTGTTTAATATTTTGTATTATTCAATTACATCAGGTTGAGATTATTACATCCATTGTTCAGTAGAAGATAGCTTGAACTTGAGATGAGTAGTTTTCATGCTATTTATCTTTCAAAATAAATCCTCGTACCCCCGAAACGGTTTTAAATGTTTTTTTTCCATTACACTATTTATGTAAACTCTAATATAAATACTTTTACTTACGTTTTCATATACAAACTCTTGATATAAATGTTTAAAGGAAAAATGTTTATGTTTAAAATATCTTTAAACAAATGTATGATGTACTCCACTGTGAAAACCATGGCATAATTGACTTAAAAATAATGAAAAATAGATACTCTTTATTATATATATATATATGGTGCGATCATAAGATTCTAGGGATGTGAAAAAGTTCAAGGGAAAGCCCTCTTCGGAGGTGACTTTGGCCGGCTAGGGAAAAGAACCGATTTGAATCCGTGTTGACCTTAGTTGACTCAATGGTTAAGGAATAGCCCGGGTGTGTCCGGTGAACTTAACTGGAATCGTGTAGAGAATAATCCCGGCCGCCAACCCGTGATGACTCTAATGTCGATATTGAATCCAAGGGTCAAGAGACCCCGAGTATATGTGGCATTGATACTTCTTATATGCACAGATTGTTCCTGTTGCACAGATTGATTATGCTCACTCGTGTCTGAGCATATCACCTTTACCAAATTATCATGATTTTGTTATTATATGATATGAGGACACTTGACGTCCAACTCAAAAAGGAAATCGTATTTATTTTCAAAGGAAAAGGAAAGGAAATGAAATGATATAAAAAGAGACAAAATGAATGTTTTGTGATTCCCCATTTTTCCATTGCTATAGTTATCATACACTCTATTTTATTCTCCATTTTAGAACTGTATTGTACTATGCATGAATTTATTAACCAATTTCTACTGATGTTGTCCCATAACATTTTTAGGTAGTTTGTGAGTTCAGATCTAGCTGATGGACTACTGTGGGGGATCCTAGAGAAAGCCCTCTTCATGAAAATTGAATCTTAATTAAGCATATAGTAGCTTGTTGGGCTAAAACCCACAATCCATGGCCGGTCACCATTTCCAAATTGGGACATGACATAAACAATACGCATTGACCCTTTTTGCCTGTATCTGAAAGAGCATACGGCCAGAAGGCTTGCCACATAGCTCCGAGACAGTAAACCGCCAAAGGGAAGGGTAGGTAAGCGTTTGACTTATTTTATTTTCTCCTTTTTTCTTTTATTTTGGAAAAGTGGCTAATGAAAAAGGAAAGAAAGGAGATGAAAAACCATGCATGCAATGCTAATACTAATGATAAATTTAAGACAAGAATGGTTGAAACATTTTTCAAGTTTGGCTTGCTTTAAAAAGATCCCTAGTTGAGTCGCCACTGTGAGGAACCCACCCTCTCTTTTTTTCCCATTCCGTTTTAAAAGCAATAAAACACGCGTAAAAAAGAGAGATTTCCCCCCAAAATGCATTCGTGTTAAAGGCCGCGTGATTGGAGTTGCCACTGGTCTTTGGATAAACCAAGAAACTAAAACTTTCATGGGACTAGTCCGCCCTTACTAGAGAAAATGGTTCAGGAGCTAATGTACGAAAGGGAAAGGTGTTAGGCACCCCTCTCGCTCGATTCGAAGACTGGCCTCTACTTAATCATTTCATTTTGTTCTTGTCTTAAATTTATCAAAAGCAACACATACAGAAAATGGTTGAAGAAAGAACCTTAAAAAAGAAAACAAGAAAATAAAACCTAACCTAAGACTAAGATTTTCTACGCATACTTACACTTAAAGGCATGTCAAGTGAGAGATGGTAGCATATTATTGTAGTTGATGCATATAAAAACATGCTGTTAAAATAGAAAGATGCAGGGAAAAGCTACTGGAAGCCACCGGTTTTAAGGAGAGAGGTGGTGCACGCCACCTCAAACCTGGCGCGCGCCACTTGGACATGGTGTGCGCCACCTATGGACTCTCTGGAAGTGGCGCGTGTCACTATGGCAGAGTGAGCTCGACATCATGAGGTTCAAAAGAGGATACTATTTTTAAGGAAAATAGTGTGCTCGTGTGTAGGTGTTTTTATATGAAGAAAAAAATAAAAGATAGCAATTCACGTAGGATTTTTGATAAATAATTTAAATCCTATATTTCATGCATTTTCAAAAATAATAGGGGTAAGAAGAAAGAAAAAAAACACGCTTTTTCTACTAAACGAAAAAATATGCTTAAACAAAAATAGAAAATAGAACCGGGAAGAATGAGGACAACGACCTCTTTCTCCCCTTTTACTGAATAGAAAGAACTTTGAATGAAAGAAAAATAGATAGATAAACGAAATAGATGAGAAAAATAGGGACTTACCGTATATCTCGAAAGACGAGTGAAGTTTTGAGCAATTCTGCAGCTTGTTCCTCACATACAGCGCATCTTCGGGAGGCCTTCCACGCGGTGTTCTAGTCTTCCGAGTCCTTCCAATGCAAGGGATTCTAAAGTTTCAGGTAGTTCAAAGTGATTTTTTGGGAATTGGCTTATGCTTAAGATTATTAATTTGGCAGGGGTTCGGGTTGTATACGGGTTGGGATTTGGTTATGCAGAGGTTTAACACTTAGAGAATTCTCTTTTTAGCTTTGGTAGGGTCTTATTTATAGAGAATGGGCGAGCAAGCTGGCTTAGGGCTCTGACATGGCTTGGCTAGTGGCATGGAAAGTTTTTGACGCGATGCTAGGTTGGAGGGAAGTAGCTTGAGTTTTGAAGTGGCATGTGACTGTTTGGATGGAAGTGGCGTGCGCCACTTAGAGGTGGCGCAGCGCTGGGTTGGGATGCACCAAGGACTATGTTTTGGTATTTTTGGTGTTTTGGGGTGTTTTAGGATGTCTTGGGATGCATTGGAGTACTCCTTGGACTCTTGGACTCGCACGGAAGCTCCTTCAACGCGGCTGATATATACATTCATCATCGGAAAGCTTGTGGAACTAGCCGATGTTCGGTTTACTCAAAATTGGGGTGTCTACAGGGAACTCTTGATCGTGAGGTACACGACTACTTGGTAACTGAAAGACGTAGTAAGTGTCTGTATTTTTGAGCAAAAATATTATATATTGCTAAGTACTTGCAAGTTGGGCTAGAGAGTCGTAAGTTTAGAAATATGATTAATATTTTCCAAACTTGATTGCTTGTGCCGTAGGGCCGGTATGAAAGCATTTAAATCTAATTTGGGCCGTTGGGCAGGGTATCAAATATAAAAGTTATTTTCTAACATGAAAGAATGGGCCGTAGGGCCGGCATAAAAATATTTTACAAAATCATTAAAGTTAGGCTGCAGAGCCGTATATTTCCGAAATTGCTTTTAAAGCTAAGTTGGACCATAGGGCCAGAAATGAAAAGAAGAAAAAGTTTTTATAGAACTTTACAAGTTGGGCTAGTGAGCTAAATGATGAAAACATATATTCTTCTACATGAGTTGCAAGATCAAATGTTTTGTTTTCTATACGAAAATCCTGCATGAACATTTATTATTATTGTATACTTTTTATTATGATGTTAAGTTCACTCTCCTGTAACCACTTGTGATTACAGATATTGTTACAGGGTAGATGGTCGGTCCACCATGGTATGGTTGAATTCGGAAGACCAGAGATGTAAATATGAAACCTGAAAGGGGTCATTAAAAAAGAATATGTTGGGAAAGAGTTATGGCTCTCATTTTTTTTGTATGTTAGGGATTGTGTATCCCGTATGAGTTGTATAATTAGTTTGTAGTTAATGTAACTTTTCTTCAAGGTTGAAAATATTATGAATGGAGTATAGTGATGCAAAGTGTATTCTTAGTTTCTTTGTTAGGTTTCTAATCAAGTGAGTTTGTCTCGCACGACTCCGAGCAGGTTAAGATATCTTTCGGGGAGTGGGTGTGACATTTTGGTATTAGAGCTCTAGGTTATAGGTTCTGTAGACTCAGTTGTGTCTGGTACTGTGATCGACCATATGATTGTGAGTTAAGTCATTAAGAGTAGGGTGATTGTTGGGAAAGTTTTGCCGTTATCTTCAGATATCTGATTAACTAGCTTGGAGATCTAATTGGAAACACGTTCGACGCGACGTTGGTTCTAATTGGAAGTCTAAGTGTGTTGATTGGATTGGGTGAGATAGCCCTAGCGATCTAGGTGGGTCTATTAGGCTGGGTTTGAGAGTTGTAAAGAAATAGAACTTTTGTTCTAAGTATGTGGATTTGGGGCTAGGAGATAACCCGTGCAATATAAGTAAGTTTATCAAGATGAGGAGAAAGTTTTAATGAATGAAACATTATTGTTTGGATTAGGGAGATAACCCTAATATTTTGGATGAGCTTGAGAGCTCGAGGTGAAAGTTGTACAGTAAATGGAACTCGGTTCCAAGTGTGCGGTTAGGGTTGGAACGATAACCCTAATGGTTGTGTGAGCTTGAGAGCTCGAGAAAGAAGTCCTAATGAAAGGAGCTTCGGTTTGAGAATGTGGATATGGTTGTTAATAGATACTCTGGCAAGCTGGATGTATCTATTAGTTGAGTTGAAAGTTCTAATAGAATGAATTTTTATTTCGAAAGTTGAGTAAGTTGTAGAATTTGAAAGGTTGTCCTAAGTAGATGGTGACCCTAGAGGAGGGGTGAATAGGGTCTCTAAAAATACTACGGGTTTAAAACAATTATTCAAAACAAATAGATTCTAGCAACCTATATATATATATAAGAAAACAAACAAGCTAGAGATTGAGGATAGAGTTAGAGAGCAACACCAAAATTTATAGTGGTTCGGCTATCACAGCCTACATCCACTCATCAAGCACATCTTGATCATTTCTCCACTATGAACAGAACACTTACGGGTGTGCTCCAAAACTTTACAAGATCCATACAACTGCGTTCCAAAGCTTTCACCACTTCTCACACTTGTAATCTTTTACAAAAGATGATCCAAGCTACATTCCGAAGCATCTAGGCTTCTAGTGCTTGGGTTCTTTCCTTTTGTGTACTACACCACACACAAAGATCAGTAGTAGGTGACTCACCTCTACTTTACATAATTGCTGTAGTGTTCTTGATGTTAGAATATCAAACAGAATGATACTCTCTCAGAAGAGCAGATAGACAGTAAGCTCACAGAAAAAGAATAGCCAAAATAACAGAGCATGAACAGACAAGCTGAGATGGCTTTCCTTCGGATTTTACCGAATTTTTCACGAACTGATGTAATGTGATTGATGCTTTGTTGATGATCTTTGTATCAGACTGAGAGTGAGAGTATGAGAATAAGAATGATGGATTCTTTGTATTTCAAATTCTGTGTTCCAAGTTCTTATATTTCTTTGTTGTACAGCTGCTCTTTAAATAGTCCGTAAGAATATAGTCATTTGTAGCCAACGATTTGATCTTCCTTGAATCAAGCCGATTGTTTGTTGATTTGATTCCAACTAATTCGATATGATCTTTATTTCGAATTTCGATCTCCATATAGCCGTTGCATTCCAAAACCAATTCTGAAATCAATGATGTGTCCAACTGTAACAAATCCCGAAACTTACGTAACTAAACATTCCTTGATTTGTTCCTCAGATCTTGGTGATCTGATTTGAAATATTTTGGGATCATTTCTATAAATAAAACCGATCCTATGTAATTTAAAATCGATCCTTAAATCACGCTGAAAGTCAAACAAATCACTGCGGAATTCGCGCACTTGTGTCGACTCATATTGAGTTGTGTCAACCCAAGTTTCTTAAGTTACGGAATCTGCTTGATTTGTGTCAACCCATGTGAAGAGGTGTCGACTCATGTTCCATGTTTCTCGGCTGTGTGTCGACTCATGTACTTGTTGTGTCGACTCAGAATTTTTTAGCCTCTATTTCTGTCTTAGGTTTCAGTTGTGTCGACTCATGTGGAGATGTGTGTCGACTCAAATTGTTGCTGCCTCTGTATCTTTGACAAGCCTTGACTTGTGTCAACTCACAGGGGACTTGTGTCGACTCAGGCTGTCTTGTTTCGACTGAGATGTTGCATAGTTTTGAATCTGGTTGTCTTGTGTCGACTCATATATTCTTTGCGTCAACTCATGTCTGTCTGACTACCAAAATACCAAAACAATGTCTCTTCTGTGTCGACTCAAAAGTCATTTGTGTCGACCCAAAAAGACTGAAAGCTTCCAAACTGATTTTCATTGATTTTGAGCTTTAGGTCCTGTTTGGTGAATTCTTTAAAGATTCCTGAAACATCTTAACAACTCATTAACATATATGGTCAACTCCAATCATGGGTGTTAACCTTTTATAGATATTTAAATCCATTTGAACCATTTTGATTTATCTATAAAAAGATATGTTTTCTAAAAAATATTTAATCTTTATTACGTTTTTGTTTATTATCATTAAAATCAATTAACTCACTATAATATCTTGGGGCTAACACGGGTCTGGACCGAGATATATGAGTTTCGGCCCGACCCAACCAGCACAGTGACAAACCTTTCGGCGAGCTCAGGCCGAAGCAGTCCGAGCCAAAATTAGACCGCTATGTATTATTCACCAGCTATAAAGTGATGTTTGACAGACCATTTAACTAATAATTATGAAAGCCAGACACTAGTAATTAGTGATTGGGCAGAATTTGGAGTTCATCAATCCCAAGGTTAAAGATAAATAATTTCTTTTGCATATTAACATAAATTATTCTATTTTAGTTAAATACTATAATATTTAATAATTTATACTAAGATAAGACATAATAAATAAAATAAATATTTTAATCTAAAAAATATATAAACAAAACAATCGTTATAATATAATTAAGTTTGAATTAATTATACTTAGACCCCCTTTATTTAAGGGTAATTACAGTTAGACCCCCTCTATCAGTTAACGCCGTTAACGACGTTAGCAAATTTACCTATATGCCCTTGATCCACCACCACCATTAACAGAGAAGCCAACCACTACACTCTGCTCTCCCATACCATGTGCTATGGGTCATCGTTGCCCACCCCATCTGTAAAGACCTGATTTTCGTCAACACGTAAACCTAGGTATAATTCTTATCCTAATTGGTTTAACAAGTGTTCAAACTCTAGAATTCAAACTACATAAACTCTAACAGTGTTAAAAAGAGTTCAACACCAACAATAACCAAGTAAGTAGGAAACTTAAACTTAGAACTTAGTTGAATTTAATTTAAGTTTGAAAAATTAAGTTTTGTCACCTAGATCACAAACGAAACGTGTGATTTTGAATTAAAATTTAACATGGAA
>JAUTBS010024075.1:0-14276 GCA_032361285.1 Aequorea victoria
CCTCACATTAATGGGTTTCATTAATTGGCCCAATGATTAATTGCAATTAATATCCCCCAACTCATGAATAATTGATTTGTGCATTAAAATTTATTTATTAATTTACAGGATGTCACACAGAACCACTCTCAATATTATAATCCTTAGCTGTTTTGTCATCTCCAAGCTGTTTTCCAGCATAAATGAGCATGCAAAGAGTGGATACATTAAAAGTGAAACAATCAACATTTTCGAAGAATAACAACAGAAGAAAAATAATATGGTGTGAAGCAGAGAGAATTATCGGCAAATTTTGTGGTTAACACTTAACAGTAGAGTTAAATGTAGGCAAGCAGTGGAATAATCAATACAGAGCATGTGAAATCAAATCATTTATTCATAAATAAAAGCCATTCCAATGGAAAATTTTCAAAGGACAAATAATTCAACCAATACTTCGGCTTTTTTCTTTGTTTTGTTGTATATATATAGATGCAGGAACAATGAAGCAAAATTTTATGATATGTGTATAGCTTTTGATACACAAATATTGATATAAATATATAAACGTAAATATATATATATAGATGTATATATTAGGGATGTAATTTTGGACAGGACCCGGTGGGCCGGCCCCGTTACTGTAGCGGCCCGGCCCAGCCCGAAAAAAGCCCAGTCCTAAGCCCAGCCCAAGGTAGCGGGCCTGGGCCTCGGTCAAGGTTTCCAAGCCCGAAGCCCGGCCCGAGGCCCGGCAAAAAGCTCGTCCCAAGCCCGGTCCGTACCAAGCCCGGCCCGAAAAATTTAAATAAAATTAAATATTTTTATAATATAAGAGTGTTTTGGTTTCAAAAAGTTGTAGTTACAGTTTGGTTTTAAAAAGTTACTGACTTCTTATTATAAAATTAATTTTTAAGTTTGTGTATTTAGTTTTTTTTTAATACATTTTTTTTTTTGAAAAAGTAAAAAAAGTTATTTTATTATCTTAAACATTTTAATTCTACTTTTTTCAACAAAAAAAAAAATCATAACATTTCAAAACTCTAACTTTGTTTGCTACGCCTCTCTGTTTGAGATTCGATGCCCCGTTACTCGTTACGGACGATTTTTTAATGTTAATGAAATTTTCATGTGTAACGACAATAAACTTACTATAACGGGTGTAACGGTGGTATAACGTGCGTAACAGGCCATTACGAGCTTTTACGATATGTGTAACAAGATGTCAGCTCTTGAATTTCTTGATTTCATTTTTCATTAACAGAGTTTTGTGTCACTTATTATTTTTAATCCAAAATTATCCATAGCAAGCAAATAAACAATATAAGGTGTTGTGAGATTTTTCTTATAACTCTCGAGAGATTTAACTATTTGTGTTTTGACTTTCGACTCTGACCAATTTATTTTTCTTATTAATATGCTAATATTATCATATACAAAGTAAATTATGGTACTTTAGAATATATATATGTAATTAAATTAGTGAATCTTCTACATTTGTATTTATTTATTTATTTTTGACTCTATTCACCTATTTAATATACTTTTCGATAAAATAATATGTTTAATTGGACATTTCTTTATTTTCTAAATGTCATTTCTATTAAAATATTTTATCGTAAAATGTTCAAATTACTTAACTCATATGAATAATTATATTTAATTTTCTTGATGATGTGAATTCTTACCGTAACGTAAGTGATCAAAACAATAATGGGAAAGATGTCATATGCAGTTTATAAATTATTTTTTTTAGTAAGATTAGCCGATTTAGGATCAAAGATTCAAAATTGTTTAAAGTAAAGCTTAAATTTAATTAACCATAAAGTAAAAAAATAGAAATAAAGTGATTGTTTCTTAGTGGTTCAATTACAACAAATATCATAAATAATTTTAAATACTACTAAAATTAAATGCAAACTACGGTAATTTTAAGATTTATTTAATTCTTTTTAACATCATATTGAATTATTTTAAGGAAATGCAAGACCTTGTATTCATTCGTACACGTGCATGTAAATAAGTGAGTATAAATTTAAATATAAATATGAACATGTTTTCATTATTGTTCCCTGTCCAAAAAAATATATAATTATTTTGAGAAATACCCAAAAAAATATAATTGTTTTGAGAAATTCAAACAATATTCAACATTGGTTGTTGATAAATTATGATTATCATAATTGTTTGTTGTATGTTTGTGTTTTTTATTGAAAAAACAATGATAAAATCATCAAATGGACATTGTACTTTTTAATTTTTATTCGTTTTACTATAATTAAAAAAATGAAAAAAAAAATAAAAATCAATCCAAACATAACAGTATACATGAAATTTAGATATATACTTTTTTTTTGGGGGGGTGGGCTAATGATTTGTTTTGTTGTTTTTATTTTTTGTAATTATTTTTCATCGAAATTAACCAAAAAGTAAGAATTTTGAATCAAAATATGGAAAAAAGTTAAAAATGATAAAAATATGTCAATAAATCAAATTTTATATTACTTTTTTTTAATCTTTAGTAAACTCTTTTATTTTCTGATAATTTGTTTTTTCGCTTTCTCTTATCGAGATGGTTCACAAAAATAAAAACAAATTAACCAAAAGATAAAAGAAGTCTAAGAAAACAAAAATAAGAATCCAACCTATAAGGGTCCAAAAATTAATACTAACTAAGGTTCAATTAGAGATGATAATTTACTAGTGAAAGGTGTCAATTCAAAATGGATCAGGCCTCAAACTCAGGTCTGGCCCCCAAAAATATGGGTTGGGTCACACAAAGAGGTACGATTCATAAAGGAGCGCAACTCATAAAGAAGATGAACCATCCTCATGGTACCTCGACACCATGGAACATGGACCATGCCGTAAATAAGAGGCTGCACCGACAAGCTAGGCGCGAAAGTGCTCGACCGAGCATACGAAGAATGCAGCGTGGTTGAGGTCTAGAGAAGAGACCAAGCCGAAGACATGTAGGCAATTAATACGTTTTAATCGCCTACACCATCCCTAACATATCATCAGAAGGCCTGAATGTTCAGACAGAATAAGCGGCGCAAACGCTTGACTTAGCTAGAAATATGGGTAATTGGGTTTTCCTAGGAAGCAAAACCCAAACTATCTTTTTCCATTAGAATCCTCCTATATATTGGGGTTCATCAACCCTTTTGGTGTATGTCTTCTCACATATTTCAGCCCTAATCTCTGAATTCTCTTTCTCTGGTTCTAGTCCTAGCTCATTGCTAACTTAGCCATCAGAGAGGGATTCCAGCAAGGACTCCTTCCATGCAGTTCACCGTGCTCTCTTTTGTAGGATGACTAGACCATACAAGGTGAAGATTTAGGCCTGGTGGTTGTTCTATCCGATCTAAACTCCCATACGAAAATCTCTATACATTTGGCGCCGTCTGTGAAAACTCACCGAATAACCCTAATCTTCATCCAAGGCGTCCCCTGCCAAGACGAACTCAGGAGGAGATGACGACCGTTTGAATAAAGAGCAAAGTCTCGTTAAGAAAAACTCTATCAGAAGGTCTAAGAGATATCAAGGCAAGATGCCTATGTACCAAACCTCAGGCGACTCAAATGAGACATTAACAAAGAGACCACATTCAATGCTATGCAGGAGGAAATCACAAAGTTGAGGGCTGTCCTCAAGGCTAAAGGACAGGAGAAAAGCCCAATGGAGGGGGAGCCACCAGCAAGTAGAGATCTTGGTCGGACAGAGTGACACCATCCCCCCAGCAAAGAGCCTCACCCCATTGCTTGCTAGGGCTGAGTGGGTAGAGAAAGATGTTCTAGGGTTCTCTAGAGCCCACAAATCAAGCAACGAGGGAAGTAGTTACACCCCACTCAATAAGAGCACCGATGTATGGTATACGGGGAAGATGATCTACACAAGCTCATCTAGGCACAACCCTGACTTGAGATCGATCATCTCGAGGAGAGAATGGGTAAAAGATCCAAGTTACCATTGTGGGAGGGGTGATAGAGAAAAGGAGGCAGCGCGAAATCACCACTCGAAGAGGCCGAGCTGCCGAGCCGCAAGTCTAAGCGACCGAGCAACTTAGTTCGCCTTCTGAGCCCTCTAAGGGTAAGTTCTTGCCTACCCCATTCTCTATCAAGATAAGGCATTTGGTACCTCCAAAGAATTTTCCTCTTCCCAAATTTACGTCCTACGATGCGAAGATGGACCCAAACACCCACATCAGTCATTATAAGCAAATGACCCTATGGAGTGGGACTGACTTCCTTATGTGTAAGGTATTCCCCTTCAATCTTGGTAAAACCTAATTAAGGTGGTTTTAAAAAATCTCAACTACCTCGATTGAGAGTTAGGGAGCCAGGTTCATAACATGCACCAAGATTCGCAAGGACATCGACGCGCTCTTGGCTTTTAAGAGAGGAAAGAAAGAGACTACGCGCACCTACGTATGGAGGTATTGGAAAACCTACAATGACATCGAGCACTACAGTGAGGAGATGAGGGTGGCCTCATTTAGACTTGGGTTTCCCTGGTGAATGAGCTTAGTGGCGCCCTGATAATGGAGTCCCCCAAGAAGATCATAGATTTTATAAGAAGGGTGGAGAAGCACGTTCGAAAGAAGAAAGATGCTAGCACTACCAAGGTAGAGTGCAGCGGGTCAAACCCGAGAAGGAAGAACACCAAAATGGTAGAGAGCCCACGAAGAAGTCTAGAAAAGATATTGGCCGACCGGAGCATTTTGATCCGGCCAGGGTGGACGGCGCCTACAATAACTCACACATTGCCGTAAACACTTTCTTCAAGGAACTGATCTATCAGATCCTCCCTCACATCAAAGAGAAGCTTTACTTCGTATATCCACCAAAGATGCCAGAGGCAACCATCCAGGTGTCCATCAGGGATGGAGTTCGATGGAGGTGCTCCTATTATAAAGAGAGAGAGGGCATAGGACGGAGGATTACTACTCCTTCAAGAGGCACTTAAAAGACCTGGTGCATCATGGACACTTGAAAGAGTTCATTGATGATCAGGGGCTGAATAAGGAGAGAGGCACTGACTAGAACAGAAAGGAAACTCTAGTGGTTGCCTAAGACAGAGAAGAGATAACTGTGATCGTGGCCTAATGGACAACAGCCAAAATAATGGCCCCAAGGGCCAGATGTAAAAGGCTCGGCACCTATAGACCGTAATGCAAGTACAGTTGGCCAAAAGACCGAGAATAAAAAGAAGGAGGATTGAGATTTCCTTCATCGAGAAAGATTCAAAATGGGTCCAGCACCCACAGAACGATGCTCTGGTTATAACCTTGAACATGGCAAGGTTCAACGTCAAAGGAATCTTGGTAGACTAGGGTAGTTCAGATGACATCATGTACTGCGATCTTTTCAAGAAACTCGGCCTTAGAAAAAAAGAACTTGATTCCGTCGCTCATGCCTCTGATCAGATTGAACTGACAGCTAGTGTGGCCTCTAGGAAGGGTGACGATCCCTATCCTGGTGGTCTCCATCACCGTTAAAAGTAACTTTTTAGTGGTCGACGTCTCCTCGTTATACAATGCCATAGTTGGTAGGTCTTGGTTACATGAGTTGAATGTTGTGCCATCAACCTACCATCAACTAATGAAGTTCTCCACTGAGGAGGTCATGGAGGTGATATATGGCGATCAGGTCACCTCAAAAGAGTTCTTTGTGGCCGCGCTAAAGACTAAGCAGACCACGGGGCAAGTCCAGCTGGTGGAAATCCCAGATTAGCCCATCCTAGAAGGCATCGGCACAGAAGCGACATAAAAAGCAATGGAAAACCTCCTAACCATACCCATCTATGGAGCCAACCCAAAAAATTTCTTCTTTCTCGGCTCCACCATGGAAGAGAAAGAGAGGGCCAAAATGATCACATTTTTAGGGCAAACATCAAAGTCTTTATGTGGATTCCCTATAAAATGCTAGAGGTTGACTCAACGTTCATTTGCCACAAGCTTAATGTCATCTCGGTCTACAAGCTATTGAAATAAAGAAGCCACAGATCGGCACCCCAACATGTTGAAACAGTGGTTGAAAAAGTCGTCAAACTCATTGGCTGTCAAACACTGTGGTAGTTAAGAAGAAGACTAGAAAGTGTAGAGTTTGCATATACTTTACGAGTTTGAACAAAACTTTCCTGAAAGACAGTTTGCCTCTATCGAAGATTGACCAGTTAGTGGACTCAATGATCAAGCATGCGCAGATGAACTTTCTCGACGCCTATCGAGGTTACCATCAAATCAGGATGTTTGGCTCAGACCAGGAAAAGACTGCATTCATCACCCCCAAAGGAACCTACTGCTACAAGGTTATGCACTTTGGGTTGAAGAACGCAGGGGCAACCTATCAAAGCATGGTGACCAAGATGTTCACCAGAATATTAGGCCAAACAATGGAGGCTTATATAGATGACATGGTGGTGAATTACAAGGTAAAGAAAGGCCACCTCGCCGACCTTTAAGAAATGTTAAACATCCTGAAGCACCATAAGCTTTGGCAAAACGCCTCCAAATGCGCATTCGGCATTAGTTTGGGTTAGTTTCTCAGCTTTTAGGTCATACATAAGAGCATTGAAGCAAACCAGGACCAGATTCAAGCGATTCAGATCGTACTGAGGCCTAATTTGGTCAAAGACGTCCAAAAGCTGACGAGTATGGCTACAGCCTTAAACAGATTCATTAGTCGTTCTTCGAACAAGTGTCGACCATTCTTTCAAGCCCTGAGAAAGAACCTCAAATCTCAATGGACTGATAAGGCAGACTGATCTTTGGAGAAACTAAATAAGTATCTGAGCGTACCCCCTCCTCTCCACACTCGTCACCGGAGAAGTCTTTTAACTCTACCTTATCATGTCCTAACATCTCCACACTCGTCACCGGAGAAGTCTTTTAACTCTACCTTATCATGTCCTAACATGCACTAAGTAGAGTGTTGGTCCGAGATGAAGATCGCCAACTTCAGCTCATCACTACGTTAGAAAGACCTCCTCTGATGTTGAAATGAGGTATTTGTCTCTTGAGAAGTTAGCCTCTGCCTTGGTCGTTGCCTAAAAAAACCTCATCCATTATTTCCAAGATCACCGCATCACCGTGCTCACAGAATACCCATTGAAGGTTTTTCTCAAGAAAGCAGACCTCACGGGAAAGATCTCCAGATGGGTCGTAGAACTTGAAGAACACAACATCAGCTACGAGCTTAGAAATGCCATCAATGCTCAAGTACTGGAAGATTTCATCGCTAAATTCATTCCAGCACCAACATTACCTAGCTCGGCAGTCGTGGCTCCAACCACCAAGCTAGAGGGGGCAAAGCCTCTAGAGGCATGAAAGATGACATCAGCAGGAGCCTAAAGGCTCCAAGTGGATGGCTCATCAATCAATAGGAGGCAGAAGCTGGAATAGTCCTGACCTCTCCTAAATGAGTGGTGTTAGAATAGTTCCTCAAACTAGGCTTCCACGTCTCCAACAATAAAGTCAAATACAAAGCTCTAGAGGTTGGCCTTCGAGCTGCTAAGAAACTCCAAGTAGCCGAGATCATAGTTTATAGCAACTCCCTACTGGTGGTCAACTAGGTGATAGGGGTATACGAAACAAGGGATGACAGGATGGCTAGATACTTAGAAAAGACCAAGGAGGAGCTGAAGAGCTTCGAAGCCTTCAACGTGGGGCAAGTGGGCTGAGAGCTCAATAGCCATGCTCATGCTCTAGCCTCCCTTGCTTTGGCCACAGAGTTCGGCAATCCCAGGACAATTGAAATTGTTTTTCTACCGAACTCCAACATTGAACCATGACAGAATCTAGAAGAGGTCCTTCTAGCTGACTTATCTCCTAGTTTGATGGATCCTATTATGGAATTCTTGAGGACCAAGTAACTACTGGCCGAGAAGAAGGAAATGCATAAGGTTCAGCTTAAGTCAGTCCAGTTCTGGCTGTTCCCTACAGAGAAGTTATACAAGAGATCTTTCACTGGACTGTACTTGCTATGTGTTCATCTAAGCATGGTGGAAGACCTAATTTTTTGAGATTTACGAAAGGGTTTACGAAAGCCACACAGAGAAAAGATCTCTGGCACACAAAGTGATTACTCAGCGATATCGGTGGCCTTACAGGTAGAAAGATGCACAACAATATGTTAGGAAGTGTGAGAAGTGTCAAAAGTTTGCCTCCCTTATCCTCTAGCCCGTTGGAGAACTCTCCGCCTTACAATTCCATGGCCTTTCGCACAATGGGGCCTAGACATTGCGGGACCTCTTCCTAAGACCATCAACAATAATAAATTTATCCTCACGACAACAGATTACTTCACCAAGTGGATAAAAACTGAGCCGCTGACCAATATTAAGGAGGCAGAAGTGAAGAAACTCATTTGGAGAAACATTATAACAAGGTTCGGCATCTCGAGACCGCTCATCCTGAATAACGGAACCCATTTCGATGAACGGATATTCAGGAAATTTATTACTGAACTAGGCATTCAATTCTACAACTCTACCCCAACTTATGCCTAGTGTAACGACCGAGTAGAGGTGTTCAATAAGATAATATTGGACAAAATAAAGAAAAGACTAGAGAAAGGAAAAGAACAATGGATTAATGAACTTCCGAACGCCCTTTGGGGCTACCGAACTGCACCTCGACAGTTAACGGGAGAAACACCCTACTCAATGGCCTATGAGACCAAAGCAGTCATCCCCTTAGAGGTCGGTCTTCCTACCATGAGGACTAACCTGTTCAAACCAGAGAGCAAAGCTAAGATCCTCGCAAGAGACCTGGATTTGGTCGAAGAACGAAGGGAGATCGCCGTCCTCAGAATCCAAACCTACCAGCAAGAGATGGCGAATGAGTACAATAAGAAAGTCAAGCCTCAAGATTTCAGTCTCCGAGACCTGGTACTCAGGAAGGTGATGGGAAACACAAAAATGCCCACCGAGATGAAACTCAGAGCCAACCGGGAAGGAAATTACAAAGTTTGATCCATTGCAAGAGTGAAAGTTTACAACTTGAAAGAAACAAACAAGAAAGAAGCCCATAGGCCATGAAACAGGGCCAATTTGCATTTCTTCTATCATTAAGTTTTTGTAAACACCCATAGGGCTTCATCGATTGTCTTTTTATAAAGCTATTCGTATCAAATTATGCTCAGAAGGAATTTGAATAATTTATAAGGGTTTGAATAACCCCGATGACAGCTGAATTAAGACAGTTCAGACCATTCAAGGAATATGAATAATTTCTAAGGATTTGAACAATCCCCACGATAGCCGAACTAGAACAATTCATACCAATCAAAGAATTTGAATAATTCCTAAGGGTTCAAATAACCCCGACGACAGTCGAACTAGAATAGTTTAGACCATTCAAGGAATTCGAATAATTCTCCAGGATTCGAACAACTCCACGATAGCCAAACTAGAATAGTTTAGGCCATTTAAGGAATTTGAATAATTTATAGGGGTTCGAATAACCCTACGATAGTTAAACTAGAACAATTCAAACCATTCAAGGGATTCAAACAATTCCAAAGGGTTGGAATAAGCCGGATGAAGGCTACTTCGCCTACCAAGGCTCAGAATGAGACGCTCGATCACACACTGAGCTGTGTTGTTTGGAAAGAAGTTTCCACACTTGGGCACTTGGAAAATCTTTAAGAAAGGTTTGCTTGCTGAGCTAGGCTCATAACAAGGAGCTCAGCCATACACCGAGTTCTGTTTGTTTTGACAAAAAGTGTCAACGCTTAGCAAATCTCAAACACAAATTTTCTCACAAAGCAAGGTTCAAAACGAGGAGCTTGGTCACACACCAAGCTGTGTTTGTTTGGCAAGAAAGGCCAACACTTGACATTTTCGCAAGCCAGACTAAAGTAAAGCAGATATAAAAAGTACCACGCCGAAGTAAAACACTTAGATAAATGATGAAAGAAGATAATTTATTCATTATAAAAGACCTGAAGGCTTACAAAGAGAGGCATACCCTTACATGAAAAAGGAACCGATGTCTATATGACAAAAAAAAGAAAAAAAGATGGTTCAAACTTTGATCACCTTGGCGGTGATCCCCTCGACAGAAACTTCATCGACCACAGGGGGTTCCACTAATGCCGAGAGATCTGTGGGCAACTGGAGCACGATAGATGGCTACACCGGTTGGTGAAGGGGTCAACAACAATTTGGGACCATAGAGAGGACCCCACCGGGACATCCACCTTGGCTAGAGCCTACTTATAACCATCATGTAATAGCTCAGCCTTGATATTTGCAACCTATTTTATGTAGAAGTCCCTAGTAGCAGACACCTTGGTTTCTAACTACTGGTTAGCCTGTGATAGCTCAGCCTCAGCAGCATACACCTTGGTTTCTAACTACTGGTTGCAGAGTACCAAGGGGCCTAGTCGGCCTCCAGCAATTGGATTCTAGCCTCCAGGCCAGAAATCTTCTCCTCGGCCACCTACCAATCAACCTTCTCCACCTCCAAACGTTAGCAGGACTTCCGTGCCATGGTCTTTAGTTTTCGGTAGTTGTCCAGAAAGACATCCCCTGCAAAGAAATGAACAGTCAGAACCAAGCTAAATCACTTGTGATGTTTCTTGAGAATGTGATCAAGATAAATTCTTATCCTAGCTAAAAACTACATCGACCGAGCGTGAATGGTGGAGTCGTCGAACTTGGCATGCTCTATCATGTCCCCTAGGAGAAGTATGACTTTGGAAAGCTCAAACGCCACCGTGCAGTCATCATGGGTGCGAGCATCAGTGGGCATAGGGTCACCGTCAAGCTCCAACTTTGGTGTTTATACCTCAGATAACGCGTCAGTCAGCTGAGGTGACATCAACTACCTCTTCTTCCTCAACTTCATAAGGTCAACAACAAGCTTCAGATCCTCAGTAGAAGGAGCTAAAAGAGTTACCACCTACGAGATCAACAGGTGTTGAAGAAGTAAGGGCGACCACGGTAGGGCTCGACTTCTTCGAAGGGACATCCACGATAGAGGATGAAGAATCCCTGGTGGCCTTCTTCGTAGGAGGAGCACACAGGTTGATAGGAACCCTGATCCTCGTATTTTGGCTTCGACCTGAGTATCTTTTCTGACTTGTCATCGATTGGGATCTCGGTTGGCCAAAGTCTCTCTTGTAATGTTGGAAGGACAGTGGCGATGTTGAAGAGTGTGATGGTAGCTTGAAGTGTATTCGAGAAGAGTAAGGGTGAACCTTACACCAATTTGGAAGGCGGCGTTGATGATGTATTGGTTCGCAGCACTTCTATAGGGGCCGCCAAACCAATAGTTGTGCGAAGAAAAGATAAAAATTTGGGGTGACGAGGAATGTTGAGCTTGTCGCCAGCGTGTCCGGATGGGAACTTGAACTCCCTATCGACCAGAAGCTAGTCGTCAGTGTTCGTGTTAGAGTCTGGCAAGTCCCGAATTAAGTCAATTCATTTCTCCCTGGATCTGAGGTAGTACGTTGACCCATCCTTGTTCAATGACAAGGAATAACAATAAAACAGCTCAGGGAGGCAAAATTTCATGCTGTGCAGGTGATTCATCTCGGCAGCGCTCTTAAAAAAAAAAAAAAAATTGATGGACATCTAGGAGGAGTTTAACCGCAGCGCAGTCAGTGCCTTCCTAAGGAGGGGATTAAGGGGAAACCAAACACCCCCTTGACTATAAAAACGATGGGAAAAAGGCATTCCCTAGCCTGAGCAGCATGAAAATCCTACCCGCTGCTCGGATCAAACAGCCTAAGGGTGACGTTATTGGGAATGTTATATTCCCTTCTAAAAAGGGCTAAGGACTGGGGGTAATCGCACAAATGGCATAACTTCCCCATGTTTCGGCTTGGCCCACTTACATATAAGGCCGAGCTACCCAATAGTTGTGACGCAAAGAAAAACACCAGAATTGGGAGTGAGGATAATAATGCTAAGAGGTATGTAAAAGAAAAACCCTAGAAAAGGGCTAAGAGCCCCCTAGAATAGGGAGGGCAAAAACATGTGATTTAAAGCGAGGAAAAAAGGACCCAGAACCTAGAGTAATACACAAGGGACACGAAGAAGAGCCCAAACATAGAAATGGTAGGAAAACAGATACGAGGAAGAGACTTACGAAAGCGTGATAAAAAGTCATGGTGACGGTGACGACTAAAGAATATGACGGAGACAACAATGAAGAAGGTGGATGACGACAACGGTTGATGACGAGGAAATGGCGGCACTCGTAGAAGTTAAGAACCCTCTCTCAGAAAACTCCCTTTTTATAGAGGTCATTGGGCATGCCAACAGTCATTTTAGGAGGCGAAAGGATGCCAAGGACCAACCAGTTGCCCGATTAGATGACGACATGTGAACCGAACAGATAAATGATTATAGCCAAGCACAAACCTCGACAACCGAGCTTGTGGATCTGTAAAAACAATCAATACTCTACGGTCACATCAGTGTATGAAGAGTTGCTAGGGGCGGTTAAGGTGCATGCCCACGCCGCCAATAACCTAATTAGGCGATGACATGTGACCGAACAAGAATTGAATCGACGCCTGGGTACACCAGATCAAACCCATGGGATGCACGTTAGTCCACCACAGAGCTAAGCATCTCTCGTCCTTCATACGAAAGCATAAGAGCTGGTGGAAAAAATGAAAGAGGTAGATTCATAATGGATAAGGTCCCAACCCAGGTTCGACCCATAACATATGGGCCGAACCACATAGAGAGGCACGACCGAGAAAGGAACGCAACACATAAGAATGATGGGCTATCCTCAGAGTACCTCGGCACCATAGAACATGGACCATGCCGTAAATAAGAGACCAAATCGACAAGCCGGGCACGAAAGTGCTTGACCAAGTATACGAAGAACGCAGCGTGACCGAGGTCTAGAGAAGAGACCGAGCCGAAGACATGTGGGCAATTAATGCGTATTAGTTGCCTGCACCATCCATGACATGGCCTGTAGGTTTAGACTGAATAGGCAATGCATACACTTGACTTAGCTAGAAATGGGGGCAACAAGGTTTGCCTAGGAAACAAAACTCAAGCCAACTTTTCTTATTACAATCCTCCTATATATAGGGGCTCACCAACCTCTTTTGTGATATGTATTCTCACATATTTCAGCCATAATTTTTGAATTCTCTTTCTCTGGTTCTATTCCTAGCTCATTGCTAACTTAGTCATCAAAGAGGGATTCTTGCAATTACCTCCGCAGAGCATTCACTGTGCTCTCTTTTGCAGGACGACCGGACTATACGAGATGATGATTTGGGTCTGGTAGTTGTTTCATCCAAGCTAAATTCTCATACGAAAACACCCCATGCAATTAGTTTATTTTATTATTTATTTTTGGTTTTAATAAATGTTTTTATATTTTGGTCATTTTTTTTTATTTCTCTAATCATGACAAATGAAAAAGGTAAAAAATTGATTAGAAAATTCAATAAACAAAAATAAGCCAAATATAAGTTTTTTTTATATCACAAACTAGGCCTAATATGAATTAAAAATGTTGCTATATTTATCTTCATATGTCGCCTTAACGATGGACTAATGAAGCCCTAATCCACTGCTACTTTCCCAAGAAGATTAATAAGACCATGCAAATCGATACGACTTTATTTTTTTTCACTCTCCTGTGAGACAAATCAATATTTTTCTTTCTTTAATTACGAATTCTTGACCATTTAACAGTATCTCAAGATCAGATCAAGATAATCTCCATTTTTAAAAGAAATAGATATCTATCCTTTTCTATCTTATAATGTTCACTGTAGATCCATCTTGATAATCAAAGATTGCCAACTAAATATTTGAATTACTTAAATATTATAAAAGAAAAAGTACCATCAACGCAGTAAACAGTGATTAGCACAAAAGTATATATAAATATATATAAACTCACCTGTTACAGTGTGATGAGTTGAAAGCATCACCACTCTGACAGATACCTTTCCATGATTTAGGAATGGGTCCCATTCCTTCATCACTAAAGCTCCTTGACTCTGGCCATACACCTGAGAACCACCATATTCATTCATCAAATTTGTTGGCATGGGCGAGCTTAAAGTTGAACTTTTTGCTTAAAATTATTTTAAGCTAGAAAAGCCAAAAAAAAATAGTTTTGTAAAAGTTTTAGATGGCTTAAAGGATAAAAATTTATTTAGTTTAAAATAATCTTAAGCCAAAATACAATACTTTAAACTAGATGAAAGTTGTAATGGATTTTGTCTCTTTACATAATTTAATATTTGATGAGTATAGGGTTGGTGGTCGGGCAAAATGAGGCCACGTGTACATTCAGCCATAGTTG
>JAUTBS010024185.1:0-14274 GCA_032361285.1 Aequorea victoria
TGTCGACACAAAACACCCTTGGTGTCGACACAAAATATTCTGGCTGGCTTTGTGTCGACACTTTTACCCTTTGTGTCAACACTTTCATTGTGTTTTGGAACTCCAGAACTTCTGTGCTCTCAGGAATAACTTTGTGTTGACACTTCTATGATTTGTGTCGACACCATCTTTATTTATGTCGACACATATTTAACTTGTGTCGACCCTGTGGGGACCCGCCCTCTCATCTTTCCCGTTCCGCCCCTCTGGAGGGAAAGAAAAAAAGGGGAGGGGGTTTTCCACCAAAATGCGCGTCTGTGGGTTGAGGACCGCGCGGGTTTTTTAGAGTCGCCACTTGGTTTTAGGAAAACCAAGAAACTAAAAAGGGGCCATTTTCAAGGTAAACCAGCCCGTCATTATCAAAGATTTTTGGTTCGGGAGCTAGGGTACGAAAAGGGAAGGTGTTAGGCACCCCTCTCGCCCGATCTGAGGATCGGCCTCTACTTAACCATTCCATTTTGTTCTTGTCTTAAATTTATCAAAAAAATAGATACAGAAAGGGGATTAAAGAGAGAACATGTAAAATCAAACAAGGAAGTAAAACTTAACCTAAAACTAAGGCTTTCTATGCATTCTTACACTTTAGGTATGTCAAATGGTGAGATGACATCATATCAGTGCAGTTGATACATATAAAACATATTGTCTAAAGCATAAAACTACAGAAAAGGCTAATGGAAGGCCACTCGGTTTTAGCAAAAGTGGCGTGCGTCACTTTGAACCTAGCGCGCGCCTGGTAGACAAGGCGTGCACCACTATTGAACAGTGGACTTGTCATTCTATAAGCTCAAAAGGGGCACTATTTTGAGAAAAATAGTGTGCTATTGTTTGTATGTGTATTTTTATATGAAGGAAAAATGCCAAGAAAATGTTTATATGCAATTCTAAAGAAAAATAGAAAGGTTAAGGAAGAAAGGAAAAGGCTAATATGCAATTCTACCAAAGAAAAACATGCTTGGACATTTAATTGGAATAAAAAAAAGGAAATTCGGGTGAAAGAGGCTAACGGCCTCTTCTCCTTTTTTACCGAATAAAAGAGTTTCTAAAAGAATATAAGAAGGAAATAAGGAAAAGGATGAGTAGCAAGAAAACCTACCGTATATCCCATGAGCTAAGTTTCAAGCAGCTCCCGTAGTCTTTCCTCACGTACGGCACGTCTTCGGGAAGTCTTCCGCACGATCTTAGGGTCTACCGAGTCCTTCCAAATGCAAAGGAGTCTGAAGTGGGTAGTTCAAAGTGAAGTTTCGAGATTAACTTAGCTTAGTTTAATTAGTCGGGCAAGGGTTCGGGTGTGAATTTATATGATCGAAGTATAATTCGACAGAACTTTGGCTTGCTTATATGATTTTTGATCTTTTATAATGGTTGGGGAGGGGTCCTCTTTATAGAGGTTTCAGGCGAGGAGCTGACTTGATGTCCAAGGCTCCTCTCAAGTGGCGTGCGCCTACTTAGAGGTGGCACGGCGCCTGGTTGTAGGTCGATTTAGGTCGATTTCAGAGTTCAAACATGGCTTGGCTAGTGGATTGAAGGGATATGACCCTGCGCTAGCAATTGAGTTTTAAGGTGGCGTGTGATATTTGGGAGGAGGTGGTGTGCGCCATTTTAGAGGTGGCGCCGCATTGGGTTGTGGCACCGTGGGGTATTTTTCATATTTTCGAGGTGTTCTGGGTTGTATCGGGGTGTTTGGAGTTGCATTTAAAAGTAATCTTTGGACTTTCGAACTCGTACAGAAGCTCATTTGAACATGACTGATGTACTTTTCATCATCGGTTTCATCATCGGAAGGCTACAAAAATTGGCCAGTGTTTGGTTTAATCAAAAATAGGGTGTCTACACACGCTATATCCAAATGGCGCGCGCCAGGTTATGAGGTGGCTTGTGCCACCTCTGTTTAAAAACCAGTGGCTTCTAGTAGCTTTTTTTGTAATTTTATGTTTTAAATAGCATGCCTTTATATGCATCAACTGCACTGATATACTGCCATCTCCCATTTTGACATGTTTTTAAGGGTAAATATGTGTAGAAAGCCTTAGTTTTAGGTTAGGTTTTGCTTCATTATTTGCTTTTTTTATGTTCTCTCTTCAACCCCCTTTCTGTATGTGTTATTTTTGATAAATTTAAAATAAGAATAAAAAGGAATGATTAAGTAGAGGCCGATCTTCGGATCGGGCGAGAGGGGTGCCTAACACTTTTCCCTTTCGTACCTTAGCTCCCGAACCATTTTTTCTGGTCAGGACAGACTAGTTCCCTTAAAAGTTTTGGTTTCTTATTTACCCAGAAACCAAGTGGTGACTCCAAAATTGTGCGGCCTTTAACACGGACGCATTTGGGGGAAAACCCCTCTTTCCTTTCTTCTCGTGGTTTTGTTCCGCACACACTCCTCGTTTTTGAGTGAGGGATGGAGGAAGAAAGGAATTTTAGAGGGCGGATTCCCCACACCTGGTCAGCCTCTTAATAGAGATGAGCGATCGAGCTCGAGCTCTCCCCACCAGAAGGCAACAATTGCCCTCGGTCAGGGAGACTGAGAGTGTTAGGGAGTGAGATAGTGGTCTCCGACCTTGACGGGGATTGTCTATCCCCAAAAGACGTGATTTCTTGGCGGTACGTTATTGTACCCTGTCGAGCGAGAGGTAGGAGGAACCTAGCTACGCTATAAGTCTCTCTACAGGCATGGTCGAACACAGGGCTATCAAGAACAAAAGACTCAACGGAAGGGTCGAGAGGGCAGTTCTTATAAAAGAAATTCTAAACAGTTAACAAAAAAATAGGAAGAAGGAGAAGAGAAACGGGGATATGGTAAAAGCTCTAACTCCAAACTCGAAGAAGCCAGAGTTGGTTCTTCAAAAGAAGGGAGACTGGAGGAGTAGAAAGAGAAGGAATAATTAAAGAAAAAACCATAGAACTTACTGGAAGTGAGAGAGGATGAACGCGACACCAAGCAAAAAAGAGGCAGAGCTTTCTTGCCGGTAGCAATGGAGGATGCCAGAGAACGCTCTTCGGGTTTCGTCGGAGAAGAATGAGAAAAGAGAAATATAGTGAGATGAAGTGAAGGTAAGAAAAAAGCAAAGGGAAGTTCACCCCTCGCCTATATGTAGGCAAACAAATGAACGACCCAGATTAAAAGGAGCTTTGTGATCCAACGGTCCTAAAACCAAGCATTATCGACCACTAGATTAAGAGAACCCAGCGGTTTCAATTGATCCACATGTCGATCGGATACCAAAAGGCTGCCATTTTTAGCATTTGAAAAGACTCCCATTTAATGCGACATGACGTTTGGCATCCCAATCCATCACCTCGGGAAGATGGAAAATCTCATCCAGCAGTGTGTAACCATCACCTCTCGAAGACAAAATGACGTCACAATAAACCGTACAATCACTATTTTAAACGGATGTATTCCCTTCACCGAGCGAGTTCTTCTCGGGAATAGGGGACATCTGATAAGTATAAAACTAAATGGTCGCCCAAAGCCGACCGAGAGGAATTCCAAACCAAAAACATTGGGCCGACCAGGGGCAAGTGTACCTTCTATAAGCCTGAGTCGACACGTGGCTAGCATAAATCGACCGAGGGGTATAAAGCTACAACAGTCGAGCGTATCGACCTGACCACAAAATGTGCTCAGTCAGACCAAAGAGCTCGGTCGGCCTGGCCAACCGAGCCGAGCACTTATAACAGTCAGCTCTAAGATCAATGCTGTAAGTCTCTCCTGAGATCACTCCAACAGCTATCTCCGCGATAAATCAGCAATCAGATCAGGCAAACCCTAGATTTTTCTCTATCACCTCCCAAAGATCATGCCTAATCCCGGATCATCAGGGATTCACCCTTATCGCATCTCAGATTTCGTACCTCTGCATCTCTATAAATAACAATCGCCTACAGACTCCAAAGGTACGCCATTCTTGACACTTCTACATACAGTTCTACATTTCCTTTGAGTTATTATTCTACTACATATCCGCTGACTTTAGCATCGAAGCATCATAGGCCGATACCCCACCGGTGCCTATATTCTAATATTTTGCAGGAACTCAACCGGTGAACAACCACAGTTTGGTGATCACTTTGAAAGCACATTGATCGAGGAGGTCCATCCAGATTCAGACACTAACATATACCATTACTCTTAATTTGAAAAGACCGTATCCTTGTATTGGATTCCTCAGATAGAGAGGATGTAATCTTACTGACACTCTTTATCGAATTACTTATTTCAGAGATCTGTTTCGATAATCCATAACTACAGGCCATCCGATAGGGAGGCTGAAAGTTAAAGCTGACACGCAGACTGTAATTGCATTACCAATGAACAAGTGATGGAGACCGCATAATTTCTATGTGACTAAATCTCTCTCCCATTTAATTTTTTGAAAACCGAGAGTTTTTAAAAGCATTTGTTGATTCGAAAATTAATTAAAACAAAATTTAAATTCTTTAATAAAATTCGGGATAAAGATTAAAACTTATCATGTTTAATTAATATAGAAGTCCAACAAAAATTGTTTAACATTTAAACAATATCTTAATTCCGATTAAAATTCAGGTTGCCCTATTTAATCAATTAAAATATTTTCGTCTAATGTAAATAAAAATCATTTAATTACAGAAAATTATTTAATCCAAGTTTTAAAACTGGTTCGATAAAACCTTTTAAAACTCTAAATAATTTATAGACCCCGTAAATTAAATACAGTGGTTTCTTTTGTTCTAATAAAAAAACTATAAACAAAGATTTTAATTAAAACCAAAGTTTTCCCAATTTAATTAAAATCATCTTTGTTTTAAGATTAAATTAAAACAAAAAACAATTTTAATTTCAATATTCGTTTGAATAAAAATTATTCATTTTTCGTATTTACCATTTGTTAAAAGAAATAAAAATAAACTATATAAAGAATAATAAAGCATTCATCCAAACAAATAATAAAAAATAAAAATAAAAATCACTGTTATAATCCAGAGATAATCTGTTGAGGAGATAACCCCAAATCTCGAAAAATCTTAAATTTTCAAAGTCCGCGTCGCTTCAGCGTTGCAGCGTTTGGACGCTAGCCCGGCGTCCGGACGTTCTTGACGTCTTGAACCTTCTAGAGAAAAATGTCCAAACGTTTTTCTCCACGTCCTGATGCTCGACGTGCAAAACACCTTCTGGACAAAAACGTCCAGACCTTTTGCCCTGCGTCTGGACGTAATTACATCACAAGCAGCGTCATCGCCTGGTTCTGCTTCAAATCTTCTTCGAATCTCTATTTCCCGATCAAATACGAATACAGAAAGAATGAAAATACATTTTAAATCCTATACCTCTCACATAGAGTTCACATTTTCTATCCCGAATCACATTATCGGGGTAAAACCATGAAAGCATAAAATATAAAACAACCATACATTCATACATACAGATCATAACAGTGGGGAATCACTGCAAAACAAAAATTAACAACTACGTATTTACAATGTATGAATAGTATCGGTGGGCTCTAATACCATTTGTTGGGGCCCGGAGATCCCGATATAGGTACGTAGATAAAAATATATGAAACAAGTATAATGGGTGTGGAATTAAAATATATACCTCTAGAGATCTAGTAGATTTGATCTATATGACTGCAACGACTCCATTGAGACGACCCGACGATCTTCTCCCGTATGTCCCATCTGCACAGCTCGAAGAACGCAGTGTGGGTTGCGATCCTCCCTCGAGTCTCTGATCCGTTTGCTCAAATATCCAATTCTGGAAAAATAATAAAATTACTTTTCCACTCAAAATCTCACAAGAATTTTATTTCTCAAAATAAAACTCTAAATCTCACTATTTATTTCTCTCTGTCGAAAGAACCAAGGAATAGAATTCTTATTTCTCACTATTCTCTCTCTAGCCTCTTAGTTATCAAAATGTCTCCCAAGCAAATCACAATCTGATAATTACCTTTCCGTAGTACCACAATGAGAAGAGGAGGAATCCATTTAAAGATAAGAGAGAGAGAAAAATAAGGAGAGAGAAAAAAAATCTCACCAAATCACGAATTTGGTAGAGAGAGAGAGATTTGGGGAGAGACCCAAATCAAAAGATTTGGGATGAGGTGAGGTGGCGGCTGGCTTCCCATGAGGTGGCGGCTGACTTTAATTAATTAACTAATGTTCATCAGAGTAAAAAATCCTTCGACCTCCAATTTAATTTTCGATCAAACCGACCGTTAAACCATTGATCAAATTAAATATTGGGATCCTGAAATTATCCTGAGCAAACTAGAGAGTATAAAACCCGGGTTACGTGAGGGACCATGAGGAAAGATAAAGTAGGGCTTATCCTGTAAAAATCCGAACACCACTAACTTAAGTCTCGAGTTAGATTTATTTTTATACGAGTAAAGACTACTCCACTAAAGACCACGACATTCTAGATTACAGATTCACCTGCAGGGTATGGTATCATCAAACTTATAAGTAGGCCAAGGAACTATCATCAACCTGAATTGGATGTAGTTTTCGTTGGTATAAAATTATTCGTCGAATATAGAGTGCCAGTACCCAACTCACCGGTCTTGTTGACCTCAATAGAAGTCTCACCCATTGATTAATCAAAGTACCGTACATTAAATGTACACGTCTAATTAATACGTCAAAATTAAGAGTTTAAGCAATCCATAGTAATACGAGGTGAAAATTAGTTTATAACAGTTAGTATAAAATTAATTACCTCGATGATCATACTCAATACACACCAAGTGTACTAATACATTGAGTCTGAATTCTGAATATCAAATTCAAACCGTTTACCGTAGCCAAGACAAATCTACTAAACTAATGTATTACAATCTTTCTAATGGTTTGTCCAATTCCATCTAAACTGTGAGTTTTAATTAAAATTATTTTGTGAGAATTTATTATTCGATCTTCCGTATGTAAGCCGAACTCTACATACCGAATCAAATACTCGACATAAATAAAAGAACGAGCTTGCATAAATATAAAATAAAATATACAAGTATTTATTCTCATTTAGATTCTTATTAAAATAGAATTTTATTGAATAAACAATAAGTTTATAGAAAAACACGACTTTTAGCATATAACTCTAACAACCCATAGTTATTAAATCATCCCACCTCTAAAGTGTTCACATGAAATAGATTCCAATTTGAGAAGTAATATTTTATAATAGGGCATTTCTATTTATTGAATGTCTTACTAGAATATAATATAACACGTGGTGCCCATTTAGTAATATTTATGTTTATTGTTTTTTATTTTTGTTTATAAAATTTTGTAAACTGTAAACGAAAACATGTTTGATAATTTGTTTTTGTTTTTAAAAAAGTATAACGAGTTTTCAAAATTTATTATTTTTTAAAAAAAAAAATAAGAAAAGTGTGTTTTCATTTATTTTAGAAATGATTTCTTATTCATTCTTTTTCTCCTCCACCACCTACGGCCACTACTACCTCTTGCTATCATTACCGACCATTACTTCCAACCACCACCTCCGACCACCACCTTTGGCCACCAATTTCGGCCGCCAATTCTGGCAACCACCTCCTACCACCATCTCCAACCATCACCTCCGCCCACCATCTTCGACCACAACCTCCGACTACTACCTTCAACCACCATCTCCCATCACCACCTCCCTCGGTCACCACCTTCGGCCACCACCTTCGGCCACCACCTCGGACTACCAACTCCACCTACCATCTCAGACCACGACCTCCACCTACCATCTCTGGTCACCACCACTTTTATCCAAAAATATCTATGTGCCAAACATATTTCTTATTTTTACTTTTATTTTTATAAAAATAAATAAAAATATATTTTATGTTTACTGTAAACAAAAAATAAAAAACTGTAAATGTTACCAAATATCACCATAATAATTAGATATTCACGATCCAGCTCCTTTTCATTTCTTAAATAAAATATAATTTTACTCTACTTCTATTTTATATGTTTTTAGTAATTTAATTTGATGATCTGAACCGTTCATGTTATAGAGTTTATTTTAATAATTTAGTTTGATGATTTGAACCGTCATGTTATAGAATTTATTATGAAAATCATACATACAAAAAAATTAATTGATAGGACATCACGATAATTACATGGTCAGAACACATTTTTTCTAGAACAATATAAATGTTACGACCAAATACGAGCAACGAGAAATCAAATAAGCAACCATACAATGAACATAAGAGATTTGCGTGGTTCGGTATCAACCTACATCCACGAACGAGAGCGGCAAGAGTTTAACTATAATAGTGGAAAAAACAAATTACAATAGCTTTAGAATACTCATAAAAAGTCTTAGACAATAATGAAGGCAATTAGGGTTTAATTTATAAACTTCTAAAAAAAATTTGTTTTCGTCTGGATGCAACTTATGGCTATCTAGATGCTAGCCTCCCGAGAGTGCTATTGTTAAAAAATGTTCAGACGCACCGAAAGCCATGTCTGGACGCTCAATGCAATCCCATGAGCAACGAGCCACTGTCCGATTCTGTCCGGACGGATGTCACGTCCGTCTAGATGCTCCATTCTAGAATTGATTCAAGCCACAAACAACAAATCTCCACCTTAGCTTAGATACACCAAAACCCAAAACAAAAACTTCTATCCAACTCCAACCGAACTAATCTCGCAGTTGTAACATTGAACACCTACTTAGTCAAATCAATGTTCGAACTTAGCAATCGAGATGGGTTTAGTCATCATGCCGACTGAGTTTTCTCTTGTACCAATTTTTTTTACCTCAACTTCCTTCTTCGTAATGATATCCTGAATGAAGTGATACGTCACATCAATATACTTAGAACGTTCATGATACATAAGATTTATGGTCAAATGTATACACAATGTATGTCAGTCAGACCATGATTAAAACCTAACTTGTCAAACAAACCTCTCATCCACAATGCCTCATTCATAGCCTCCGTCACTGCCATATATTCTGCCTCAGTGGTAGTGATACAACTGTAACCTGTAAAGTAGTATTCCAGCTAACAGCACAATCAGCGACAGTGAAAACATAACTTGTAAAGGATCTTCTCCTATCATGGTTCCCGGTTAAATCAGAATTCACAAAACCAATAAAAAAGATTTGGAAATTCCTGTCAAACATCAAGTCCGCATATATAGTTCCTCTCAAATATCATCGTATCCATTCCACAACCTGAAGTGCGTCTATCCTAGATGAGCCATGTAACGACTCATGACACCAACAACCTATGAAATATCAGGACGAGTGCATATCGTAGCATACATTAGGCTTTCTACGACACTGGCGTATGAAACCTCTGTAGACACTCCATTTTGACCGAGTATGATGCACTGATATGACAGTTAGCCCTTCCTGATGATGAAAATATTTTCGAAAATAAGGATAGCTTTTGATAAGAATGAATCTACACGAGAGTCGCTCAAAGTTATATTTTCCTTCAAACCCTTCTCTGTTTTGAATGGTTTTCGGGAAACCTTTTTCAAGAGTCTTTTTCTCACCCACAAAATCTTGTTTTAGACCAAAAAAAATTTGAAACATATGTTTTAAACACTTCTCTTGATGTTTCAAAAGTTTGGGCAAATCTTTTTCACTTTTTATGACGCCCCTTGCCTCCGTTTCGATCGATTTCCGACAAACCTCTTTCAAAATATAGTTTTTTATTTATGAAATTATATTTTCAATCAAATTAACTTCAAAATATATGTTTTAAGACTTCTTGTTTATTAATTCAAAAGCCTAGGCAAACCGTTTTCATTCCTGGGACACCCCTCATTTCTCGTTCAAACGATTTTTTGCCAACCTTTTTCAAATAAATTTTTATCATTTATCGAGCCTTGTTCTCAATCAAAGCAACCTATAAAAATGTTGTGTGAACATTTTATTAGTCATTTCAGAACTTGGGTAAGTCTCTTTTGCCTACCGAGATGCTCAAAATACCTAAAAAATATAAAACAACCTCCCTGGACCTCCCAGAAGGCCAAGCTGGCCTTTCACTAGAGGGGTTGGCCCTACATTGTGGCCTATGACCCTATGGCTGGCCCATGTCCCTATGGTTGGTCCCAACCTTACGGGTTGTCCTGGTCCTGATGAACCCTTTTTCAATTAGGACTCTTCCTGATTGGTCCAGCTGTGGCCCAGACTTTTCTATCTTAGTCCCACATCGAAAAAATCATGAATTTTTGTTACCTCCTAGACACTATATAAATAGGTCTTCCCCTCCCCATTGAATTCCATTCCAAAAAAATTCGATTCAAAGTTTGAACAAAACTAGAGAATGCATTTTTTGTTCTCAAAGAATCTAATAACTTACGAGTTGTAAGACTTGTGTTTAAAGAATTTTGTATCTTTTAGTTTAAACAATGAGTATTCAAATGTCGAGATGATCTAGGAAAGATCCGTTCAAGTTCACCTTCAAAGATCGTATCCCTAAGGACACGTCGGGCTAACCGGCGATCTATGGTTCAAAATTAATTTTTTTACTTCTCTTAATTAGTTTATAATTCTTAGCATATCCATAATGTAGCAATATAATTTTTAGCTTAGGATAGGGTCGATTATCGACTTTCGGCCCAATAGGGGCCAGCATGCATGTTTTACTGTTTTTAAAAATGAATTTTGATCCGATTAAGGCTTAAAAAAACATTTTCATTATTTTTAGCTATTTTTAAAATTATTTTCATATTTCAAGCAATTTCTCTTCCTACGTTCGTTTTTTGACGCATAGTTTGATAATGGCCAAAACTCATATTTATCTACTATAAAAATGCGTTTTGCATTTTGATCATGTGTTTTTTGGATTAAAAACTATTTTCAGAAAAATCTATGCATCGATCATCCGCTTTTAAAACTTTTTAAACCTCCGCATGATTCATTTTCAAATTATTCTCTATAAAGTGTCATTTTTTTACACCGGGGCTAAGTGGTACCTATTTTTCATTATTTATGATTCAAAAAATTATTTTTGTAATAATTATATGTTATAGGCTAATAGAAGAAAATTATTCTTAAAATTTAGTTATTTTTCGTAACCTATCAGGGGACATTCCGAGGCCTCCTTGCCCAATAAATTATATTTTTGACATTTTATGTCGAAATTGTATATTTTTTCAAGGGCTTTTTCACAAACGCTAATAATAAGTTAATTTGTATACCAGAACATTACAATTTTATTGCTTTGTAGAAGTATCATTAGTAAATGTTTATCGCCTGTTAAAGACATTGTTAGGGCTTATTGTTTTTTTTGGGATATAATCATTGCATGTTAGAACCATGTTATGATTTATCGCTTTCAAAACATAGTATCATACTGATTAGTATACAAAGGATGTAGTATCATGCGGTTTAGTTCACATTTGATATTAACTCGCACACGAGAACCACCCTGGTTGAATTATTAGGTATAGAATCACTTATTTACCTAATAGCTACATAAGCAGAAGGTAGGAACCTATGGATTGTCATCTATTATCCCGAAAGGTGATAAAAGATTACGAATCTCTAGGATTCTATTCCCATATGGCATGTTTTCTTTTATATCTTTTTGCATCCTTAAGATGAAAGTAAGACCACTCACCATCTTTTTCTCTAAATGCTTATTTTCGAAAATGTGAGCCTACTTAATCAGTCTGTTTACGCATTCATGCATTAGTTCAGTATATAGACTTAATTATGATAACCAATAGTGATGAGTAGAGATTAACCATGAGGTTAAGTTGAGTTGGTGCCTAACACCTTCCCACTCTGTAGCTTAGCCCTGAACTCGATCTATGGTGATGAAAGGACTAAACCTAATCCAAAAAGAGTCATTCTATAGGTTCTTGGATCTTAAAACTAAGTGGCAACTTTATTTTTATTTTTAGATCTTTATTTCAAGATCTTATGACCATACTTTGAAATTGATGGAAGTTGTTTGATTAAGAATTGATTATCTATCTGCAAATATTATGGTTAAAATAAATAATAAATCTCAGTCAAAAGGGATTCACCCTCTGCATACGGAACCTCTCCGCTGGGGAGGAGGTACCTACAACCTATGACATATGCTTCTCCTCTTCCTATGGTTGTGGAGACAAATTTACTGAAAGCCTGAAATGTGCAACCAAAAGAGAACTCACAGGCTTAAACGTCTGCATCGAGAAGTGTTCAAGAACCTTGTCAATGTAGTTTTTCTAATTTAAGCATAGTTTTCTAGCTTTTCTATCCTTGTGAATCTCCATAACCAATTTTTCTTTTGTTGTGCCCAAATCTTTCATCTCAAATTGTCCACTGAGTTGCCTCTTCAACTTGTCAATCTCTAACTTGTCTTTGATAGCAATTATCATGTCATCGACATAAAACAATAAATAAAAGAATCATCTCAGAGTCTTATAAAATACTCACAACTATCATGTTTACTCCTAGCGAAATCATGAATGTGTTAAACCGCTTATACACTCTCTAGGGGATTGCTTTAGACCATATAAAGAACTTTTCAATAGGCATGCAAAATCTTTCTTACCAGGAATAACAAAACCCTCTAACTGATTCATGTAAATCTGTTCCTCAAGCTCAGCATGTAAGAAAGCTTTCTTGACGTCAAGTTGTTCAAGCTCTAAGTCAAGACTCAAGACAATGGCAAACACAACTCGATAGAACTATGTTTCACAACTGGTGAGAATATTTCATTGAAGTTCACACATTTCCTCTAGTTATAGCCTTTTTCCAATAACCGATCTTTTATACTTTGCACCTTCCACGTCTGGAATATAGGATTTTCTTTTGAAAATCTAGTTGTAACCTACAATCCTCTTTTCTTTTGGTGGTTTTACCAACTCTAAGTCTTATTATTCTGAAAAAACTCAATCTCCTCAAAACCAATAGACTCTGCCACTAATAGAGCATAAGCCACAATATCTGCATATGATGCGTACTTCTACGGTAGTCTAGTTTCCCTTCTCGATATGCCCTTTGGAATACTATACTGAGGCTGTTGTGGAAAAATATTCTCTTTATCATAATGATGGACATCCTCTTCTGTGTCACCATTGCTTTCTTGAACCGTATTTGAACCTTGACACTCAAGCTCCACCTGCTTAAGGACTCCCCGATCACTGCCTTTTTTATTATTGTTCATGCTTATGTGAAGCCTAAAGTTCTCATCAGATGTCATATCCCAACTAATAAGGAATTTAGGTAACTTAGGATTAGTAAGCCATGATCTATATCCCTCAACTCCAGGCCCATAGTCTATGAAAATACCTTTCTTAGCTGTTGGCTCAAGTATGTCCTCACTAACATATGTATAAGTAGGACAACCAAAGCTGGTCGAGAGAGAGAACATTAAGCCCCTTGATCCAATGCCTCCTCCTGACCCATTTCCAATCAAATTTAACCCTTCGCTATACTGTGCCTACCATCAGGGGCATGGACACGCGATCAACAACTGTGTGAGGCTTTGGCATGCAATCCAGGATCTCATTGACAACAAGGTGATTCTGCCCCCAATAGAGGTTAAAGCTAATGTAACATCGAATCCCTTGCCAAACCACATGAATCCATCCTTTCAAAATATGAATTGTATCCATACCACCTCACCCTGCTATGATCCCAGTATTTACATCTTCTTAGAGGAGGCAGTTAAGCCAACTCCATCTCTCCCAAAAGAGGATTTCTTATGCTCCTTGAATACAGAGGAAACCTTATACGTGGAAGAGAATGATCTGACAAAGCTGGAGGAAGCAAAGGAAATGATGGATGAGTGGGACAACATGATTGGGAATGATGAGGTGTGTTATCCCAAAAATCAACCCAAAGGGGGGGTGACTGGGGTTGTTTTAGCAAATTTAAAAACTTTTCAAAAAACTCTTTTATTATGTTGAAGTTCAGTTATAAGAGAAGGATGAATGCTGAAAGTAAAGAGTTTGAGAGAAGAAGATACAACCAGATTTATAGTGGTTTGGTCTACCTCGACCTACGTCCACTCCCCAAGTACTTTGGGAATTTAATCCACTAAATAGATTCTTTGATAGGCGAATTGAAGCCACATACAATGGATCTTTCAGTTGGTGAATCGAAATCACTTTACAGATTCTTTAAATGGGCGAATCGTAGCCTCTTCCTTTTATGGCAAAGATGAGCCAAAGTAGTTGTAAGATGAAGTAAAGTGTTGTCTCCTATGTGAGGAGTTTATAATAAATTCAGAGCTCTCTACAATAAATGATCTCTCACTTTAGAATGATATACAATAAATG
>JAUTBS010024295.1:0-14273 GCA_032361285.1 Aequorea victoria
TCATCACTACATATATCTTCTTGAAGGAGTATGTCTGCAGGATTGGGCCTATAAATATTTACGTGAATAAGATCAAACGGTATAATTAAGAGTAGGTTATTAGAAAAATATAAAAATATTTACCTATTACTTTGCAGAGCTAAAGATATAGACGGATGTGTAACCATTTTCCGCTTTTGTGCAAAATTATTATCGTCAGTCCTCTCTGTCCCCTATTCTAAGTAAGTTCGACGACGGCAACTTGGTGTTAAAGAAGGCAAGTCTATAGATTGTCTTGGTTGAATACATTCTCCCGATCTCTCCTGATCTCGTCACAAACGTTGTCCTGATTGATATGCATAGCACAATTTTTCATTTTTTTTTCCGTTCGCGTCGTGCACGTTGGGCCAATGAAGCTTTTGATAATGTGTTTTCAAAAAGGTCCATAAGCCACTGGCATGTCTTCCAATTCATCATTACTACATATATCTTCTTGAAGGAGTAGGTCTGCAGGATTGGGCCTATAAATAATTACGTGAAAAAGATCAAATGGTATAATTAAGAGTAGGTTATTAGAAAAATAAAAATATTTACCTATTACTTTGCAGAGCTAAAGATGTAGACGGATGTGTAACCATTTTCCGCTTTTGTGCAGAATTATTACCGTCACTCCTCTCTGTCCCATGTTCCAAGAAAGTTCGACGATGACAACTTGGTGTTAAAGACGACAAGTCCATAGATTTTCTTGGTTGAATACATTCTTCCGATTTCTCCCGATCTCGTTGCAAACGTTGTCCTGATTGATATGCATAGCTTAGTTTTTCATTTTTTTCTCGTTCGCGTCCACGTTGGGCTAATGAAGCTTTTGATAATGTGTTTTCAAAAGGTCCCTAAAATATGGATGTTACATCATGTTTCAAAATGTCTAACTATTGGCATACTTTGAGTAATCTAACCAAAATTATTGACATTGTGTTAGGAGTGTCTTTAGGCACGGGTCAACCACACTATGTCTATTGGCTCTCCCAATACATGATTACTAAATTCACCAAAATCAATAATATTTCAAACACTCCTAAAAAAAATGAAATTCCATTTTAATTCCCTTTTGAATCTTTTATTTCAAACAAAATCACTTTTTAATCACAACCCACACTTGCACTAATTAATCACAATAATTATAAGTAACCAAAAGAAAAATCCACTAATACATCCCACTAATGCACTAACAAATAAATAAAATAATCTTAAGGGAACCAATTTAATAAACAAAGAATTAAAGAATCATACCACTTCATATGCATTTTCTTTTCATTTATTTGTAGATGATAGCTTTTTCTTACCCTTACAGTTTGCATTTGCCTTTTTCTTTTCCTTTAAAAAAGATAACTAAAATATGTTAACAAATGAAAAAAATAGAATAATACATTTTTGGTTGGTGGACTTACCCGAAAAATGCGGATGGCATTCAGTTCTCGCTAATCGCGAATCACAACACCTACATTTCTTTCTTTAAGTATCTGAACCTATATATATACACACACATACACATTTGAAATGTTAAAATATATATTAGGTAGAAGAAGAATAAATAAACAAAAAAAATTGAATAAGTGAAGCTTATATTACAGTTTTCTTCATCCACTTAGTTCATATGAGAAATAGCATTTTGGTAATAGTAAGTACCTCTAATTAGTAATGAAATAGTTGTTAACATATAATAGAGAAGTGTATTGTAAAAAAATACTTACATGGTCAAAAATCACAACGTTATCCATGACCAGCTCACTTGACTTCAGATAATTTGCAGAAGAAAAAGCTGTAAGTAACTATGGAAAACAAATAGAACATAATTTATAGGCTTTAAGTTTTTTTTTTTTCCAATTTTTTTTTTCATCACATCATACAATGGAAGAGTACTATTTTTGTAGATACAGTAAATAAAATCTCAAATCTCTTTAAATTTTAATTATTGAAATCACTGCCTCCAAATTTTATAAAAGTGCTTTGCATTGGAGGGGTTGCTCGTGATAAAAAATAAATAAAAATTATAAAGTCTATTGGAACACAATTGCAAAACTTTCAGAATAGATAAACCAACAACAATCAAAAAGTTAAAAAACATTTTCTCATTTTCTTTGTTGGACCAACGTGACATTACAAAATCTTTAACGTACAAATCCAGCAACCTAATAACACCAGTTGGCGTCCATTCTAAACAATTCAACAACCAACTAATTACAAAAAGAAAAAAGAAAAAAAACATTAGGCCATGTCCATATATCTATGTAACGCCCCGAAAATTCGGTTCGTTAAGAGACATACATATAGTATTTAGGGTTATTCTAACAACAATCAGCCAGCAAAATTTAATATTTAACATAGATAATATAGCTTGTGTTCTTGCACATTGCCCACCCTGTTTAAATTTTACATGCCAACTAAAATAATTTACAGGAAATTACAAAAGTAAATAAAAGTCTTCAGCCTTTGATCATTTAAGTGAGCCACGGCTACACATACACCTCTGCGGCCTCTTTGATTGTATTCTCCTCTTCATGACCTGGCATGAAACGCCATAAGCTGTGAAGCCCAGAAAGAATCTCCCGAACCCAACATTTCTAATACTTAATACATACAACAGGATATAATAACACATGATATGAGAAAATGCTGTAAACTCTTGATTCACGACCAGGACTCCTTTACGACGAAAGGATCCGACAAAACTCAACTACCAAACTTGAACACTTACCAATTTAAGCCCCAGATAGTCTGAAAGACCTACCTTGTCACACAATGATTCGTAGCAGAGTGACATACTCGACTAGTTCATGGATGCACCAAGGACGGCGGGGTACAGCGAGGCGAAGAGTTTCGACTCATTGCGCCCCAGAACCACCTAGCGGGGTACGACTAGGTCAGGAGTTACTCACTGAACCTCGAAACCACCTACCATTTGAGTCCCTGATGAGTCTGTGTTAAATCCATAAGTACGACACGGTGCACCAAACGACACTATGGCGACGGGATACGGCTAGGTCATGCGTCACTACACTGCACCTCGGAACCACCATCCCAAGGTCACAACCAAACAACACTATGGCGACGGGGTACGATCGGGTCAGGAGTCACTCACTGCACCTCGAAACCACCATCCCAAAGTCACAACAATGAAAAAAAGCCCACCCAATCCATCACAAGACCAAACCCAAGTCACAACCATGTGAACTTATCAATAACAAAACAATTCCAATAAGGATCAAACCTAATCAAGCTAGACACACGGTGAACAACCCTACCCGAGACTCAGTGTATGCCTGAGAGATGACGTAATATAAATTGAGACCATGTAACATTCATTCTAGATATAAACATGCATTTAAACTCATAGATGATATTTAAAGAAAAAACAAACAGGACTTAGTCTAAAAGAACATTAAACACTTAAATTCTCAAAATAGAGCATATTCCAGAATCTGCCACAGTGGTTATAAAATATCTTAAAACTATCAAACCGTACTAGAAATTTATGAACATTGATAGGGAGCTAAATAAATGTGTTATCTACATTTTGCATGAAGGGACCAAATATTGGTTGTACATGGAAATGTGTCTAAAAATTAGTACAACAGAGGCTGTTGAGATAAGGGTCTATTTGGTATAATCATCATAACTCGAAATCTACTTAATTAAATAATCTTCTGTAAATAAGGGGTGAAACTAGACTCGTGTATCTATCTTTTGATATATAGATCATCATAAGAGGATTTGTTTGGGGAGAGATATAAGCATTCAAAGTGGTCTGTAAATCTGCCTCTCTGTCACAGAAATTTCTAAAGACACCCTAAATAACCTCTGGTATAAACAGATTTGGTTCTAACGAAAATTAGGGGAGAGGCCTAAAAACCATTCTATTTTTCTCTATTTCGCACAAACATAAATATTTATCAACATCTCCTATTTTTACACAACCAAAGCATGTTAAAACACATCATAACAATATCATACAAGCATAAGAAGGTTCATAATTAGTTTATACATTATTTGTTCTTCATTTTTTGTTCATTAGATACTTCCCTAGAACATGGATTTTTCTTCTTCCTTTGGTTCCATGTCCTATGTTCTTCTTCTTTAATTTTTGTCAACTAACTTTTATCTTGGAGAATTTTAGATATAAGAACATGTTATTAAGGAAATAAATGAAAGGTTCTAATAGATTCTTACTTGGTTGGTCTTTGATTTTAGGTGCTAGGTCTTGGCTTTAAGTTTTCCTCCTTTCCTTTCTTCTTCTTCTTCTTCTTCTTCTTCCTTCTTCTTTTTCTTTTCTTCCCCTTCTTTTCCCTCAAGGCTGCCAAAATCTAGGAGAGGTAGAGAGAGAGTGGGAAGTTGGGAGAAATGGGAGAAAAAGATTTGGGAAATGCTTGGTATTTATAGGCACAATATTCCTAATTTTTTAAATTTATTAAATCTATTAATTAGTCATTCTCCAACACTATTTTGATGACTTAAGAGTGCAAGAAGTCTTCCATTTGGTACAAGAGGACAATGACATAATAGTGTTTGGGAAGTGAGAGGTTATGATGAGAATTTGGGGAAGAAAAATGCATTAATTTTCTTTTGGGTAATTTTCTTCCATAATTTAATTATTCTATGCATTCTTATATTCTTCAAATATATTTAAGTGTATAATTATCTCCCACAATAATTTAGTTAGTGTAGAAGATGAATTAATAGGCCAAACAAGTCTTACTTTTCATTTAAGCAAGCCATTTTTATTTTCCAAAAAAATAATTTAAATTAGTCATATCACACTTCACACTACCAAGCTGCCTGCCAAGGGGTAGTTTTGTCCTTTAAAAATTATTTTATTTTGTTATTTTTATAATTTAGATAATTAATGTGGGTCCCATTTTAATATTTGATTAAAATTTAGCCTTTCATGTGATTTTCCAAAATTAGATTATAGAATTGGTTTTAATTTAATTAATTGGGTTCTAGGATAAAAATTTAATCCATTCATATAATTTATAATTCTAAGGGCTTGAATTTCAATGTTGGACTTTAATCCAAATTCTCATGTTTGGATGGTGATCTAGGTGACCAAACTTAATTCTTTAAACTTGTCTTTAAATTCTCTATGTTCTAAGTTCACAACTTTATTTACTTCATCATTTGTAGTGTTGGACCTTTAAATAACACTATTAGGATTTATGAGAGTTCAATTTCTAGGTTTAGAACAGATTGTAAACAAGTTAGGGTAATTTTATGCCTTGGTTAAGTGTTACGAAAATTCGGGCCATTACATGTCAAGGTGACTGTGAGTCAACACCGAGGGGTGGTGAGTCGACCCACAGATGTCAAACACAGCCTATGGCGGTTGTGGGTCGACTCACGAGGTCTGTGAGTCGATCTAAGCCTTCACAAGCCACAAAGGGTTAAGGTAGGGAAGGTAAGAGTCGACCTAGGCATGTAAGGGCACTGTGAGTCGATCCAAAGGGCCTCTGAGTTGACCCCAAAGGTGTTACAGGCGTCCATGAGTCGACCCAGCAAGGTTTTGTGTCGACTAAAATGATGAATGCCCCGGTAGTGCAGCTTATTGCCTGAAAACGCTCGAACGCTGGTGTGAAACGTCTGGACATTTTACAGCAGTGTCCACGGTTTCGACTGCTATGGTACGTGGGTCGACTCAACCTAAGTATGAGTCAACCCAAAGCTTCGGAACAACCATTAATGGCTCCGAAACTTGGGTTTTTATAGTTTTCTCATTCTTTTCTTTCCCATTATCATAACCAATGATTATTCTATCATATTTTTGAAAGGTTTAGATTTACAATCATATTTTTAATGAATATCTAAACTTGATTTTTATGTTATGTATATAATTATACACAGGTGATATATATACTGTAATATATATATGTATATATATATTATGATCTATTGCATCTATCTGTGATCGTGAGTTATTCAATCTTTTTACAGGTGTTTATAATCATTAAAGATTAAATCTCTAACCATTTGTTTTATACAACCATGATGATATACAAATTTACGTATATATCTCACTGTGTAACTAAACAGAAATAGAGGGTGAGCTACTGACCCAAAATCACCTAAGGTGATGGTGATGTTGATGGTATAAACGATGGCGACATCACACGACAGTGGTGGTGGCTGCTGGATGCAGCGATGTAGAGAGAGCCGAGAGAGGGGGAGAGTTTTCGCAGAGATGGATTACAGAGAGAATAGAAGTTCTGGGGGAAAGGAATGAGGAAGGGGATTAGTTTTTATCCACTAAATCTCACGATTCTCTTAGTGGACGAATTCTATCACCATAACATCATCATCTCTCAGTGGAGGATTTTTTAACAACCACCTCTCAATAGAGGATTTCCAATATTATTTTCGTTTATTCACTTAGTAGTGATAAATACATCTTTTCATTCTACACATCCACTTAGTTGTGGTAACATAATTATTCATTTATTAATTATATTTTCTCATAATGCCTTAGATTGTATTAACCTCCCAACTAGAAGTTTTTACAGTACTGTACCCCTAAATATCCTGCATACTCAGTGGAAAAGGGTTAAGGAGTATTCGCCGGTTCCACTTAATAATGCTTAGTGGTAGAGCTAAAAGTCACCTGTGGCTTATCCATAATATATATATAATAACATGGCATATACCCACAAACAGTTTGTTCGGTATAACAATCCCATGGCATCCACAATGTAATATCAAGGCTATCATGATACACATATGTATCCATTAAATATTTATCCAAACTTTTTATTTAGGTTATTTATAATGACATACACCCGCTCTATTCATGGACTGCGAGATGTAGTCCTAAACATACATTAATATATCATAATTACATACACCCGCTCCGTTCACGGATCGCGAGATGTAGTCCCGAACATCCATTACTCACTTTTTTTTAATCTCAATAATTGTTCTTATACTTTACATTTCTTATAATTCTCTTATTCTTATTCCATAGAGTGGTTTCATATAAGTATATCATTGTCCTCCTTTACCCAAAAAATTCTCGTTTAACCATAGGTCTCATATCATACTATGTTCTTAAGGATCATTTCATAAAGATATTGAATTCTAGTTTCAAAACAGATTCGTAGATCATTTCATAAAACATAAGTTCGCAAAACATATCTTTCTTTCGTAAGTAAAACAACCATCCATTTTCTCAAATCATATAACATGAAAACATAAGACATTTAACCATTCATACATTTATAATACCAAGCTAGTGATAAGAAAAATCCACCGAGAAAATGAGTGCTCCTCCTCGAGCCACGCCTTTCCAATTCACTCAAGAACTCCAGTTCCTAACACATAGATAGGATAGGAACTTAACTTCGTGAACTAAGGTGACACATGCATGTTTGTGTTAGTATGCAAGTAGGGTATTTTTTTTCTTAAGAATATCCTTTCTAATCATTATTGGTACCCTCATGGTTCCTAAGATCCCTAACTTAGGTTTTCTTAAAGCATTTTTAAACTATATTCTTCTCATTTCCAGATTCTGCCCCAGAGTTTCAAAAATACTTTATAAATACCAAACCTCACAAGACAATTCTATACAATTCCAGAGAGCTAGATTATTGTGTTATCTAAACTTTTCAAGAAGCAACCGAGGACTGGTTGTCAACAGAGAAGGCCTTAAATATTGGTACAACAGAATATGTCAAAAAAGGAGCCTGTTTGGAAAAATCAAAATATCTTGAAATATACTTCACAAAAGCAAGTTTCGTAAGTTGGAGGTGAAACTAGACCCATAGACCTTTCTTTGGATATGTAGATCATCTCAAGGAGATGTTTCTAGAACAATCTATAAGAGTTCAAAGTGGGCTGTGTTTATGCCTCACTGTCGCAGCAACTTAAAAAATGGCATAAGGGTTCAAAAATACATTTTTGGGTCCAACCAGAAATTACACATGTTAATAACATGCTAAAATAACTCTGTTTGAAATATATTTTCAGTTAGGCCTTGTTTGGATAGCACAAGTCTGAGATGGGCTTTAAGTTCTTTATTTTGCCCTTTTCTTGAGATTCCTTCCTTCTTATTTTCTACCCTATTACCTATGCAAGAATTATTTTTTTCTCCAACTTAAAATCAATTTTTATGTTATCTTAGATATTTCTACTAACTTTTTCATAGGTCTCTATTTATTTCTCCACCATGATCTTGAATCAAGAAAGTTCCACTTTCTTAGATTCAAGATCCTTCCTTAGGTGTTCTTCCCATGTTCTTATCTCCATTTGTTTTGAAGAGGGATGAGATGATTTTAGAACTTTAAACACAAGATTTAAGAAGTTCTTACTTAATAGTTTCTTGGTTGAAGGATGGATAACTCAAGTTTCAAGTTACTCATTCTTCCTCATTTCTTCATTTCCTTTCTTTTCTTCCTTCTTCTTCTTTCTCTTTTTTCTTCTTCTTTCTTTTCTCCATGGAGGAACCAACGAAATACTATAGAGGGAGGGACTTTGAGCAAATGATTTTTCATGTTGGGAGAAGCCTCCTACTTATAGGCAAATGTTTGGGGTGAAAAGACCATTTTATCTCTCATTTAGTTTCCATTCAACTCCCAATTGAATTCTTGTTTCTCTAATTTGATTCAATCCCAACAAAATCTTGGGCTACAAGACTTCTAATACCTTGTTTGGATTCAATAATCTATTTTCCTTAGGCCATAAGGCTTGTTTAGTTTAACGGGGAACAAGTTCCCTAGAATTAAGGTACTTGACAAGACTTTCTCATTTTCTTTTATTTTCATTCTAATTATGTCACATCACATCTCTTCTCCTCTCATAATTCTCCCATGTGTATTACACTATTCCTTGAAGACTTTTGAGTCTTTGATGAGGTAAGAAATCCATCTTTAAAGCAACCATCATTTCCATGTTCTTTCCTTTCTTTTCCTTTTTCTTTTTCCATAAAATGTCACATCACCCTCCTCTCCTCAAGTGGATTTCGGCCAGAGCTTCTAGAAGCTTCAAAAAATGTTTATTTTATTTTTATTTTAATTATTTATGAGAATTAGAATGAGCTTTTGGCAAAATTTCATGTTTTGGGTTTAACTTTGGGTTGGGCTTGTAATTAAATCAATTGGGCCATTAATAAACTAATCGGGCTCAAATAATTATTTATATTGGGTCCCCATAATATTTGGCCCAAAGCTCTAATTAAATTTCCCTATTGGGCTTCTCAAAGTTTGGGCCTCATTTAGGCCTTCCATAATTTTCCTTCTTTTGAAATCTCAATTGAGTTATTTGGTTTTATGATTTTGTTGGGCCCATATGATTGGGATTAGCCTCATTCTTTACACAAATTATTATTTAAGTTCTTGGGCTTGAGGAAATCCTATGCCTCACTTTGGCCCATTTTGGTTTTCTGTGCCTTTTTCGCCTTTCGTAAGACTTTCTAACCTGAAGATTTTAAAATTTCCTTGATCAAAACTTATTTGAACTCTATTTATCAATTCCATATTTCTAGGTTTATCCTATTCTATATTCCATGCATTCATCCCTTTGTTCATAGGATTCGAATGCCATTCATCAAGGCGTAACACATTTATTCTCGATTTAGTGCTTAAGATTTATTTTGTGAAAAGTGAGGTGCCACAGGAGACCTCCCCTCCTTATTTTAGAGAGATTCCCAAGCCCCCAGCCTCCTCAAACCTCTATCGCCATTCCCGCTTGAAGTCCTAGAGTTTGTTCGAAGTACTCAGGGAGGAGATGACCACAGAGTTTCTTTATTTATGGTTAAAGCACGCTCCAAGGGTAAGGTTTCCTTTGTAGCATAGTCATTTTTAATTCTTTTCTTTCTCGTTTAGTTTCAAGTTCTTGTGTCTGTTCACCAAGAAATCGGTGGCGGCCGTAGCTTTTATTGCTACGGACGCCCGTTCATGCATAGAAAGACATGGTCTCATGCTTCGTTGTTGTGGTCATGGCTTCCATTCATACTCGGTACATTTCTCCGTTTGAATGTTTAGTTTCTACCCATGCTTGTTTTTGTTATTTTTTTGTCGTCTTTTAGTTAGTAAGTTCGAGAGTATTTTTCTTTCAAAATAGAGTCACTGCAAATGAGCAAGAGTCACGGTCGTTACTACATAAGTAACGGCCATGACTTTAATTAAACTCTAGTGGTGGCCGTTAATTTTTGGTTGTGGCCATTAGTTTAGTCTCATGTTGTGGCCATTGACTTGTATCTACGGCCGCGATTCTTTTTCTAGCGGCCATTGGTCTTTTAGCTAGACAGTGACCTATTTTCTTTTATATTGTGTATTATGTGTTAGTCTGCTTACATTTCATATGTATACACTTATATTCTGTCGTTACTTAAACTCAGATTAATAATTAGTCTATATTTAATAAGATCGACTGAATAAGACCGACAAAATGTATACGCGATTCTTTTTCTAGCAGCCATTGGTCTTTTAGCTAGGCAGTGACCTATTTTCTTTTATATTGTGTATCGTGTGTTAGTCTGCTTACATTTTGTATGTATACACTTATATTCTGTCGTCACTTAAACTCGGATTAATAATTAGTCTTTATTTAATAAGACCGACTGAATATGGAAAGAATTTAAAATCATAACTTCATCTTTTGAGTAGAGGCCAACCATTCGGTTGGGCAAAAGAGCGTGCCTAACATCTTCCTCTTTTGCACCTTAGCTCCCGGACCTTGATTCTCAAACCTTTTTCTAGGATTTCTCAGTACCCTTTAGAAAAAAGTCGGGTGGCGACTCCTTATTTTTTAGTCCGTAGGTATCTCGAGTCTCTTTTATTAAAACCTTTCTTTTTAAACCCCCCCCCTAGAAAATTACATACCTACAGTTGGCGACTCCGCTGGGAAACTCCGCGAGCTTAACTCGAAAAATAAGGATGATGTTGGAATTTTCAAAATATTTTCACATTCAATTGGTCTTTTTCTTTACATATGCATTCACATGCCCGCCAGAAAGCCTCCGCTTAGCATTACCTGATACCCTAGGTAGCTTGCTAATACGAGCCAATGTCAAGAAAGCGACAAAGCCTACTGGCCACATACTCCTTATCTATGGTATATTAAAAAAACTACTGTGTACCGTTTAATCATCCCAGTGATGAGAGGTATAATCTTAGCTTTTTCCGTAAGGTGCCATTTATAGACTACCCACACCTTTGACATATAGTAGCTCTAAAACTTTCAAAATTAGGACAATACAACCATTCTCTAAGACATGGTCCCTCTTAAAAGGGCTTACGTGCACTACCTTTCGGGGTAGATATGTGGTGCATTTGTATTGAATGTATGGAAAATGAAGGAAAATGTTCTATATTTGGACGATCAGTTAGTTTTGATAGTTTTAGGATTGGTAACATCAGTTAGAAAAAGGGCAGTGTGAGCAATAGTCCGTTTGAATGTATGGCAGAATGTATGTGTAGCGGGATGTATGCTTAGGGTAGGATGTATGTTTTTCCTTTTCTTCCCTCTTTATAGCTTTAGTTTTTTTTAATTTTCTCTATTGTAAAATATTGGGTTTCGACCCTATTTCCTTTTATATCAGCCACCATAGGTTGAAGAAGAATGATCATATAGCTCATTCTTTCTACGGTTGGTTTCATGACACTTTTGGTCGCGTGATACGAGACTCCCCCAGTCCATCTTGTCCACCAAGTTCAATAGATCCATGGTAGAACCAAGCAACACAGATCTCCTTTGCATGATTCAGACCCTTTATGAGGGTATCCGAATTGTAACCGAGGGTAGGTAGGCCCAGCCCAACTAGACACCTCAAATAATCCAAGCAGCCCAGTAAGCACCACCACCACCACCTAAACTTGCAGCCCCACCATCCAATCTCCATGTACTGGGAGGCAATCTTGATACCCCCATTGTCGTGGAGGACACAGTCAAAGTGGAGGCCCATAATGGCGGGGTCGATCCTAAGTTGAGAAAACTTCAGTTCAAGTTAGAAAGAATTGAGAACTTGATGAGGAAGACCCAGGGGCTGGACGATTATTTGGTAGATGTGGAACGACATTGCTCTTTCCCGAATGTCCGCTTGCCTGAGAAGTTTAAAATGCCTGACATGGAAAAGTTTGACGGAGCAGGGGATCCTAAGCTGCATCTGCGGATGTAAATAGGGACTCTACGCCCCATGGGTATGAAGGTTGAACTGTTGGCTCAGCTATTCCAGCGTACTCTAACACGAGAAACCCTGAGGTAGTTCCTCACCCTCGAGTTGGTCAAAACCAAAAAGTGGAAAGACATTGCGGATGCTTTTATCGCGCAGTACTCCTATAACCAATAGCTCAACGTAATCATGAGAGACCTTAAAGTAACCTGACAGGAGTCGGTCGAGAGATTGTCAAAATTTTTAACCAAATGGAGGATAAAAGCTTCCAAGATGACCAATCGATCCTCTGAAGAAGACCAAGTGAGAATGATCGTGAAGAATCCCTAGCCCACCTATTTCAGGCACATGATCACCTCTCCCATCTTTACCTTCAAGCAGGTGTTTTCCATGGAAATACAGATTGAAGACGCAATGCATCAAGGATTTCTTGACAAGGGAGAACCAAGCCAACCAAGGTAGCCCAAAAAGACCTATACCCGCCCCTCTAACAATATTGCTACCACTAATCACATCTCCTCTATTAGCCATACCCCAGATGTCACCGCCCTCACACCTGCTAATTTCTTCCCTGCAACCAACCCTTTCCCCTCTACAAACTGATCCACTTCAAACATGTACAACCAATGTTCAAGGTGAGTCTTCACACTACTCTACATTCCCCTCACACAAGCCCTAACCCTCTTGGTCGACAAAGGCTACCTTAAGCTCCATGAACCCTTGCCACCTTGTGAACCGCTCCGGACCAGCTATGATTCCACAAAAAATTGTGTTTATCATCAATCCCCTGGCCATGACACCAAATGGTGTATTAGATTATGCCATGACATTAAGAACCTAATTAACAATAAAGTCATTAGAGCCTCTAAGAGATCGAATATCACCACCAACCCTCTCCTCAACCACAATGTCGTAACACCTCCCCAAAATCCCAATAACATCCATACCTATGATGCTACCTATGATACTCTCATTTACATCTATCCAGCCATTGAACCCAAACTGACACCACCACTCCCTAATGAGCAATCCTCTTCTTACTTAAGTTGGAACTCTAGATCAACATCTGGACTAGAAATTTGACCTGAAATAAGGTGAATGGGAGCACGAGGACTCTAAAAGAGGATATGGCAGTGATCTAGAAGACTGGTACAATATGGAACAACTTGAACCCAGCCTCATCACCATCTCCTGGTGGGACCCTAACATAATGGTAGGTAATGGTGGATAACTTCGTAAGGAGGAGGTTGAAGATGGCAATGAGAACAGGGAAGGCGAGAATGAAGTAAGCTAAGAAGAAGATAGCCAAAATAGAGAAAGTCGAGGGGAAAAAGAAAGGGAACCAAAAATTAGGAAACATGAAACATGAAACAAAAAGCATGAAATAGGAGGAAAATGAAGAAGCCAAAGAAGAGCCCGTAGGAGAAGATGTCCTTGATGGGGTGACCCTTCGCTTGATGTTTAGGGTGATGTCCCTCTCAACCACTACTGAGCCAAATATATCTACCCTCAACGCCAAAGCGGATAATGTTTGTTATGACACCTCACTTTTCAGAAGACGATTACGAAGCACTAAAATGTTAAACGAAAGCTTTAGGCTTTGACGAGAATGATCAAACCCTACGATTAAAGGGAGAAATATTTGAAACATAAAAGGAGATAAACCTAAGGAGAGAATAATATGAAACTATCTAAAAGACTTAGAACCAAAAATTGGAAGTTAAGTTCGAAAGTTTTTTGGAAGACGAAAAAGGCACAGAAAACAAAAATGGGCCCAAGTAAGGTCTAGGAACTCCTAAAGCCCAATAATTTAAATAAGAATTTGGGTAGAGAATGAGGCTAAGCCCAACTATAAGGGCCTAATAAAATCATGAACCAAAGAACCCAATTAAGGGTTCAAGAAAAATAAATTGTGAAAAGCCTAAATGAGGCCCAAATTCAGGAGAAGCCCAATAGGAAAATACATTAAGGCTTTGGGAAAAATATAATGAGGGCTCAATATATATAAATTTCTGATCTTAATCTTTTTATTTGAGGCCCAATCAATTAAATTACAAGTCCAAACCAAAGAAATGCCCAAGAAAGATAAGTTGACCCAAATGAATTAATTTGGGCCCAAAGTGAATTTTAATCTTTTAAATTA